>JANIJH010544945.1:0-16351 GCA_024520975.1 Erythroxylum areolatum
ACACAATACTTATACAAACACACTCATTTAATTCCATTTAATATTTCTAAATTCTACCGAAAGTTTGGGGTCCAACAGAGCATCTGATAGCTAACTTCCGTCTTAGACAAGCTCAAACATCATAAGCTAACAGGGAGGTCTTTTATGCATCTACTAGGAACAAAAGATGTGGTAGAGGATGAGAAGGATCTAGTCATCACAGACCTAATCTAGGTACACAATCGGAAACACTGGATCGATAAGCTGTGCCTTCTGCTTCGAATCGAGCTTATGCATTAAAAGCTTGTGAGGATCAGGATGCACCTGAAGTCATTGATGGTATTATTTCTCTCTATAATTTTGACATGCATGCACTAATTGATTCTGGATCCACTCATTCATATATATCTGTGCTGGTGTAATGTTTGATATGAAGATGATAATAGATCAGTACATTCATGTAACCAATCTTCTGGATGACAGTGTATTGGTTAATCAAGTGCTTAGGAATTGTCCTATTATAATACAAGAAATGAATATATAGCAGATCTGATCAAATTGTCATTTCATTAATTTGATTTGATTTTGGGTATGGATTGGTTATTGAAGCATCAGGTAGTAGTTGATTGTCATGCTA
Source organism: Erythroxylum areolatum (assembly GCA_024520975.1). NCBI lineage: Eukaryota > Viridiplantae > Streptophyta > Magnoliopsida > Malpighiales > Erythroxylaceae > Erythroxylum > Erythroxylum areolatum. Next base: position 617 of record JANIJH010544945.1, read on the forward strand.
AGATTGTAATGTTAGGAAGCCTAATTAGTCTATAATAATATTGCATGGCATCCGCACTAGTTAGTTAGCTAATGTAATATCTTTTATGCAAGCCTGAAAGCTCCTCCCAGAAGAAATATGAGATTAGTATTATGTTATGGTTGTATACCTTTCAATTGATGTGGAAGGAAACATATTTTCATGGATTTGATAGAGAAAAAGAATGGAGATGTAAGTAAAAGTGATGGGATTTAAAGAGTACATTACCTTGAGAGGTTGAACTTGAAACCAGAATGGTTGTTTAGGTATCGTGTTGGAAAGTTTTTAATTCAGTACAACGTGATAACACTAGTTTGTTATTATAATTTCATCATGGTTACGTTTCATAAATTTTTTAATTGATTGAGAACATATTCAAGTAAGATGAAATAGAAGATAGCAATATATGTAGGAAACCCTCAAGAATAAGTTGATTAGTTATTGGGAGTGTACATTTGATAAAGTGGTTGCTTTGGCGAATGACATTATAATGTACAGATGTAATATATATGTTTGGATATGAATGAATGAATATTAAATAAGAATGAATAAATGAGTATTGAATGAATCAGATGTGAATATTAGGGTCGGATAAGTATGAGATTCAGAAAAAGGAAGATAAATATACTACTGAGCGTGCATCGATTCCAGGCAATTGAATAGAGTCACAATGAAGAAAAATTATCTGTTGCCAAGGATTGAAGACCTATTTGATCAGTTGAATGATGCAAGATGGAAAGGTAGTTGCTTTTGTCTCTAGGCAACTAAAGTCTCATGAACAGAATTATCCTACTCATGATCTGGAACTTGCAACAGTAGTGTTTTCCTTAAAAATTTGATAGCACTACTTGTATGGTAAAAAATTTAGAATTTTCACATATCATAAAGGTTGGAAGTATCTGCTTACCCAGAAGGAACTCAATCGAGACACTGGCATTGGTTGGAATTGTTTAAAGAATATGATTGTATTGTGGACTACCATCTGGGCAAGGCTAATGTCGTGATTGATGCCTTGATTTGGAAGACATTTTCAGCAATATTAATTAAGCAGGGTAAATGGGAACTTGTATCTGATGGAGCTTTAGTAGCTTAGTTAAAAGCAAGGCCTACTTTGATACAAGAGATTTGTGATGCTCAGAGAGCTAATAATAAGTTACAACAACTTATCTTGGCTACTTAAGGAGGTAAATAGTATGATTCTTCCGTGCAAGAAGATGGTGAATTATATTATAAAGATCAATTATGAGTGCCAGCTAATGACGAACTGAGGTATTGGCCAAGCTATATGATGTGTTTCATGTTTCTATGTTAAGAAGATATCGGTCTGAAGTGACAGTAAGATTTTCATGCAAGAAATTCAAGTACAACTGGATTTGTCTTATGGAGGGCCAGTTTCTATATTAGCTCAAGAAGTCAAGCAACGTGGAATAAACAAATACCTTTAGTAAAGGTATTCTAGTAATACCATAGAATGGAAGAAGTAACTTAAGAACTTGAAGAAATCATGAAAGCTCAATATCTACAACTATTTGGATCAAATATGAATTTCGAGGATGAAATTTCTTAAGGAGGGAAGAATTGTAGCACCCCATGTTAGGGGTTAGAAAAATTTGAGGAATTTTAGTTCACTGTATGCTTTGTATAATTGAATATTCGTTGATATGTACATATAAATTTTGACACATTCAAAATAATTATACATACATTTATGACATTTCGGTTAAAACGGATTTACGAAAATGTGAATTATAGGTTATTTGTGGTAAAATTTTATTTGGAGATTATTAGTAATATTTCAAAATTTTTGAGAATTTTAGGAATTTTTTAAATTTTTGTGGTATTTTAATATAGGAAAAATACATGAACATGTGACAAGTGGGAGTGTGACAAGTGGCCTGACATGTAGGAGACATGCGGCAGCTTACATGAAGGGCAAATGGGAGGCATGTATGGAACCATGTGTCAAAATGATAAAAACACACGTAAGTATATGTGCTAGAAGGCAAAATGTCTGACGCTCTTTATTGTTCTTTGGATTTTGTTGGTCTTCACCGAAAGTCACTAAATCTGCATCACTGAAATACTAGTTTTGATTTTTATATCAGTCTTTTCCTTTGCAAAACAAATAACCCAGTCTAACTTTTAGTTTGCTCCTTTTTAATCTTGCTTTTCCCTCCATCCACCGAAACCCTGCTATTCACTGTCATAGCGAGAATTAGTTTGAAGAATCAAGTAAGTGATGTTTCTAATTTTCTAGGTTTTATGAATGAATTTTATGATGTTTTAGTACTGGAAATTAGTAAATGCATAAATTGATAGCTTCGCTAATGTTCAGAATGCATTATATGAAAATGGTGTGATTTCAGAATTGTGCAAATACTGGAATAGATGTATATGATCTGTTTTTTATGATTAAGATTATTTAAGTTAACTAGAATTAATAGCGGAGAAGTATAAAAATGGTATAGGTTCGATTCTGTGTTGAATCTAGGATTGATTTTGAATGAAAATAAACGTACAGTAGAGAGAGAAAGCTTGTGTAGGTTTCAATTTTCATGAATTATCGTATAAGTTTGCACTTGATAGGTTTAGAGGTCGTATTAGATATAGAAGTCCAAAATATGTGATGTAGGAAAGAAGAAACTCTATGGAAGATATAGAAAAATGGAAGAAACTGGTGCGATTACATGACTGTGCATGGACATGCATGGGTGTGCAAGGCATACACGGGCGTACATAATGTCACACGCCTATGATTGAGTTTTTAGTTTTTAATCTATAATTTTGGTTTTGCTTTGTATTGTAGAACTAAAATGGAAGTAGAGGAATTGGTTGAAGTGATATGGGCGTTCATTGAATAGGATGAAAGTGAGAAAACTTAGAAAAGAATGAAAGAAGAAGAAATCTGGTTTGGTGAAGAAGGAGGATGTCCTGATCATGATTCTGCACAATTGAGACATTGCTAAAAGGGTTAGCGATTCACGACCATGCTTCTGCATGATCGCGGCATCGCTAGTTCAACACGATCGCGACTTCCATACTTTCTGAAGGGGGTTATTTTCTAAACATACTTTGATTTTTTTGTTATAAATTCTTCTCCTGACATCCAATTAACATGGGAAATAAATCAATAGACTCATAAGACATTGATCTCCCTCTACACCAAAAATTAGGAACATCTAAAATGCATTGTCTGAACAATTTAAGATGAAATTTTGTCTGTATTGAAGTATGATAACTGGGATGATTTTACTAAACATACTTCAATATTTTACTTATATCTGGATCTGTAGATTTCCAAATGGAGTGATTCTTAATTGGAATTAAACTAGAGTCATAAGGATACTAATTGTATGAAGAGATTGGATTCAAATTCTACCTCTAAGAATTTCAAAATCTATTTTGAAATGAGATAGGAATTCTGATGAAGCTTAAGTACAGTCTGAGATCTTTTGAGTATAACTTTCAGTATACATAACCAAATGGAATGTTCTTGGTTTCATTAGAAATTTAAGACATGGGAGAACAATTTTCTGAAAGGAAGTGTTATCAAATTACCTCAATTTCCTTATGTGAATAATTAAGCAATGTGGACCCGAAAGTTAGTTATTAGATAAATCTGGATTGAGAAATTGAGTATGGTTTCACATGATTGTCAATGTGACAAGATTAAGGATAAGAAACTCGAAATTTTTCATGAACATGCATCATACATATTTGGTATACATGAATGTGAATAAATGATTTCACAATCATGCAAAATAGTAATATATGTTCATGTTAAATGTTATAGAGAAACGCATAGAGCGACCACTTCCAGATATTGCCAGGACTTCGAGGCAATAAACAAAAAGGGAGCTTTTATAAGTAATCTAGTAAGAAATTTTTTAAGTAATTCTTGATGACTATTTGTAAGAAATTTAGTAAGTAATCCTTAAGTATTTGTAAGTAATTTAGATGGTCTCTTCTGCAAGTAATTCAGTAAGAAGTTTTTGATGGTTTTGCTTTGACTGTTTTGTTTGCTATTGATTACTCCATTGAATGATTTACAAAGCCGTCAGTAATATCTAGGATGCTCACACTTTACTTTATTCTATTTAGTACTGAATTGAATTGTGTTTTATGCTAATTGTGTTATGAACTCGAGACAATGAATGTCTGAATTGTTTGATGTGTGTGAATAAGATTGGCTAATTATTTTTGTACATGAAATGAAATTATTTGGTTTTTTAACTATCAAGTCCTGGTCCTTGATAAATAGGCATGCCTAGAAGGGTCTGTAGTTGCTTCTATGAAACTTCGGTTTTGAGACTTCGGTTGATTAATGATAAGCTTTGATAAGAAACAAACAATAATTTTGATATGATGGGTTAACGCCCTATTTTGAAAATTTGTTATGTATTCTTTATGTTCTGTTCTGCTGTTGAATTTTTTGACTTTAGCATGCAAAGTGTTATCATTAATAAATCTTATTCTGTTCTGAATTTCAGTATGTTGAAATGCTTTTATATAATATGATTCAGTGCCTATTATGGTTAGACATAGTTTAGTTATTACTAGCTAAGCTATATGTTTAGCACTGTAGATTTGCCCCGTGCAGGTTCAAAAACAATGACTTAAAGACTAGGACAAGTTAACCGTAATGGCCAAAGGAGTTTGAGTTTTTGTTTTAACAAAAATGTATTTTTGATTTTTGATTTTTGGCTTGTATCTGATGTATTTATGAATTTGAATTTTTATGAAGGTTTGTAATAACCATAATATAGGCTAGTTTCTAAACTTATGATATGTAATGTATGTTTGCTTCAATTTCTAAAATTTTATCTAATGAATGTTTAATTTTTTGAAGTGCTTCCGTATTAGTTTGTTGTTTGTTTCTAATTGTGAGTCCGGTATGACATCCACATATCCTCCCAGGGGGTATTTGGGCATTACACTGATGCTAGCTTTGCATCAAATAAAGATGATAGCAAATCTACCTCTGGTTATATTTTCACCTTGAATGGAGGAGCAGTGAGTTGAAAAAGTTCCAAGCAAGCTACTGTAGTTGATTTAGTTACTGAAGCAAAATACTTAGTTGTATGCGATGCAGCTAAGGACGTCATTTAGATGAAAAAGTTCTTAACTAAACTTAGTGTGGTTCCTTCGATAAAGGAAGATGTTCCTTTATTTTGTGACAATACTAGTGCTATTACACAAGCTAAGGAACCAAGGTCACATCAAAAATTCAAATATGCTCTACGGAAGTTTCGTCTGATTAGAGAATTTGTTAAGCATGAGGACATTCAAATTCAAAAGGTTGAAGGAAAGGAGAATGCTACAAATCCCTTCATTAAGGCACTTGGGTCAAAGGAGTTTAATAAGTACAAGTGGAAGATGGGTCTAGGTCACATGGGAGATTGTTGGAATTATGCCCATGACGCAGTCATTATGTAATAAATTGAATATTTTTATTTTGTGATTATTAACTTCGATTAATAACATGGAAACTGATTTTATTATCATATTATGTTTTTTTTTTATTCTCATATGACAAGTCCTTGATTAAATTTATACACTTGCCATCATAATGGAGATTATGATAATGAGATTCAAGTCTTTAGGGTTTAATCTAAAAGTGTTCTTGATCATAAGATCATCAAATAAGGACTTTAATGATCTGGTTAGATCAATATGTATCTAATAGCATCTATTGGATTGAAATTAGTAGATCTCATTTACTAAGTTATATATATAGATAGAAATTAGTAGATCTCATTTACTAAGTTATATATATAGATGATGCATATGGAGATATGAATATTGAGCTGACCAAACTGAGAATTCCCAATGGTTAATATTACCTATATGATGTTAAGTGGGATATTATCATAAGGATTTGAATTTATGGCTTTCCTTTAACCTGAGATCATCATAGTAATCAATAGGGCACTTATTATGTTTTGATGTCGGACACCTAGTATGTAAAAATGCAAGTTGAATGATCATTGGATATAATTAAATACCTATCTGATCAGTGGTGAGTCTAGAAGGGATCCATCGACTCTAGGTAATGAGTTTGAGCTTTATATTGTCATTGATCTTAATGGTTATTTCAAGACATTGGCCAAGGCAATTGAATGAGTTAGGAAATGCTTCAAAAGCATCAATATTCTCAAAATTCATATCTTGATCAAAATTTCTTATGCCTTAGAAAGTAACAACTTTTTTGTGAGAAATCATTAAAGCTCATATGGAGCAAATTACTTCTTCATTTGTTGAGAGCTTGTAGAGGCTAGCAAAATACTACTAGTGTGGAGGTAGGAGAACCTTGAAAAATATATACTTGTGAGCTTATAGAGACTCAATAAATACCACTAATGTGGAAGGTTGGAGAACCTTGAAAAATATGTACTATTGAGCCTAAAGAGATTCATTAAATTACTACATAGATTTTCATAGTGAAACACTTAAGCTAGATACTTGGGGACTGGATGTAGGCTTGGTTGTAAGTTGAACTAGCATAAATCAACTATTTTTTTTTGCCTCTTCTATTAACTTTTATATTTTCACATTAAATTGTGTGTATGTTCATTTCAGCAAAAGGCTCCTTTATTATTATAGTAGGCTCCTTCTATTTTCATCTTGCTAAAGGTTATTTTCATTTTAAAAGTGTCTTCTGCTTTAAATTGTTTTAACTTAATTTATCCTATAATAGGCTCCTGTCGTTTAATATTCTTCTATCACTTAACAGGATCTTATTACTTAAACAAGGTCCTATCGCATAACAGGCTCCTATTATTGCTTTAAACTTCGATAGGCTCCTGTCGTTTTATTCAAATTAAAAGTATCTCTAGCGTGTGTTTGTTTTATCAGAAGCATCACAGAAGAAGTGCCATTATATACTTGATAAATTGGTAGGCGAATCCATCTAAATTTCTAGACTTGAGAAAGCTAAATGAGTCCCACATATAATGCTTTCAAGTCTAAATAGGAACTAATAATGAAAGAAATTCATTACGAGCCCCACATGTATGAATTGTTATAATAAATTGATTTTCAATTAAATAAACTCATGATTCTCTTAATTGTGTTTATAAATATTGTCTTTACAATAAATATATAATTGTATCCTTTAACTATTAAAAATCTACTAAATGACCATCGGAACATATAATGGACAACCACTACATCAAATGCATTGATTGGCTACGTTTTAATTGGAGACGATTACAAAATTGTAACTAAAAGTATCCTTTTGGCAATGATGTGCACCTTGATCACTATAAGTAAAAAATTTAACTATGATTTACAAAACCATCAATAAAGCAAAGCTATTTTATGATGATTAGCGACAATCGTCGTTGTAATAACAAGATTTTACTATGGTTATAGAGTTTAGTTACTAATACGAAAGCATTTGTGACAAACAGAAATATCATTACAAGTTGTCATGGAAAATCAATATATTTGGTGTCGATTACTAGGAAGGGTCGTAAATGACACCAACAAATAGGAACTAAAAAAGATTTTCATTAAAAATAAATAGTTTTATTGCGACGATTGTTTCATATAAACAATATACAGAGCAACGATTCTTGAGAAACATCACTAAATGTAAGGCTTTTTTTGACGATTTCTATGATTCGTTGCCATTATGATAACATTAGGCATAGATGTACCAACAAATAGCAACTGAAAAAGTTTTTAAATGCCAATAATTTGTCATTTTGTGAAGATTTCAAAACTTGTCGTGCAAAGTTCTGATAAACAATATATTTGGTGATGAGTTTTGCAAAATGCCGCATAAGGTTACACTTATGATGAATATTTCTAAAATTCATCACAATTGTGCTAGGATTTGGTGACGATTGTGTAAGTCAATGTAAAAAGTTGATTTTAAATATCTTTTATAACTTTTTAGGGGAATGTTGATGAATTTTTATATGTGATAGTATTCTTAAAATTGATAATATTTGGAAGATAGTTTGTTATATTTTGTTAATGCTAAGTGTGCTTAATAATCGTAGTTAAGGTTAATTATAATTGACATTTATATAATCCTAGTTAAGCTATCTTTTGTTGTCAAGTTGTTTTCAATGTTTAAAACATATTGTTGAAAAACACATGGTAGGGTTTTTAAAATTTGAAAAGTAAATATATTTTGGAAATTAAAATATAATCAAATCAAGAATTTTAAATTTTATAGGATAAAAATTACCATAAATTTAAGTTAACAATTATTCTTAATCATTAATATTTATTAACAGTAAAATAATTATTTATAAAAATTTTAGAAATGATAGCAATATAATATAATGATATATGGTAAGTAATACAAGATTTTAATAAGAAGTTGAACAATTCTTACAAATACACAATAACAACAATAACAATAAAAATAACAACACCCAATATGAATCTCGTTGATATGCAAAGTTTAGGGAGGTCCAATAGTACACAGTCTTTTAAAAAAATAAAACATTGAATTAATGAATGAAGAATAAAATTACAAAAACAATGATGTTGAAGAGAGTATCCTTAGCACACAATACAACAAAAGGTAACTACCAAATTAGAAAAACATATGCAAATTTAGAACTTAGTTAACCAGGTGGAAAATGGTGTTGTAGTAATGTCAAAACCTTGACTCCTTTAACACTGTATTGCGTTACTTTCTTCCATATGGCCTGAACTGTCATACCCATGGCAATGAGAAAGGACCCTCTTCTAGCTTGAAGGGAGGTTTCTGAGGTAGACAATGATGTTCAAAGCTACGTAAGGCCCCACCCAAAGAAGCTTAACTATGTATTTACTTTTCAAATAGACCACTATATACTTAAAAAGGATCGAATATTTAAGCTGCAAGTTAGTTCTAGTTTCTTTATTGTGACAAGCTCCTGAATTTCAGTGATGATTATAGAGATCAGACATTCTTTAGTAGATGATTTGTTCATGAAGCGTTGAAGATTTTGCTCCCTCCAAAGCAAGTAGATATAAACTCCCAAGACAATAATATTAGCTGGTTTAGAGGAAGGTAATTGCATTGAGATATGATTAGTAATCTCTTAAAGAGATATCTCTGGATTTGTCCAAGAACATAGAGTAGTGACGTAGTCCCATATTGTTTTATTGAAATGACATTCAAAAAAGCCCTAACTAGTAGAGAGACTATTCTAAAAATTCTTACAGACAGAACAATAAATAAAGTTTCAAGCTAATTCCATGGATAAGGATATGAAATAATTATTTTTTTGGATTCCAAATGACATAAAAGTCGGTAAAGGTAAATGAGTTCCCTATGTTTGGATTCTCAAGAAGGATCTTTGCATGTTCGAAGGCACCAATTGAAATAGTGAAAGATCTTCCCTTAGGTGTTGGGTTATTGACACCCTCTTCCAACAACTTATTGGCTAACTAAACTTTTAGAGGATATATGAATGAATCCCCAGATGTAGTATGGATCACTAAATCAGATGAACTACTAATAAAATGCTTTTCATCTAAGACACAATCAGTATAGAAATTAGATAGCTAATTTAGTGAAACCGTATCATGAACCCAAATTGGAGCACATGCATACTTGATTAACCAGACATAGTCATTGGAATCAGTGAATTTTCCAAAACAACTGATTTCCTTAATAGTTTACAGACCATTGTGACATCATCACTGCCTCTATTTCCACCTATGTTCTCCTAAAGATTCAAGGAAGCTTAACACAACATATGGTATATAAAATCAAATGTTCATATATATAATAGCTTTATAATAGGATATGAGATCTAGATAATAAAGAAAGTGAGGTAGTTCAGATGATACTAAAAACCTTAAGAAGAAGATCAGCTATGGAAGGAAAACGGTTATTAGTGTACGAACAGGGGATTTGTTCTGCATTGTCTTTTTCTTCGTTAAGGACAATTTTTCCACATTCCTCCCAACAAATTGAATTTTCACCATCGAAAACTAGTGGCCATATTAACATTCCTCAATGAATTATGTTAAGAGTTATATTTGGAAAAGTTATGTTAGAATAAAACTCATTATGTTCAATTAAATTTTTTATGCTAAGTGAAAGTACTACAATTTAGTACTTACATATCTTCAATCTACCTAATGAGATGAAAGTTACCCTTTTTAAAATGAAAATAATCCATTTACCTTTTATATCATATCTAAATTTTAGAATTTAAAGTACAGTACACATGACCATGTTCTTTATATACAAAAATATAGTATTTTTTATAATGGGTTATATTACTATTATTAGAAAAATGTGAAATTTTCAATATGAAGAAGTAGTTTATACTAAAAAAGACTATTTTTCCTTTAAAAAAAGAGTTAAATACTCTCACAAACCTTTCATGAAATAGTTAACAGGCTTTCCTGAAAGAAGCAATAAAGGTATTTCTTTACTTTGGAGCTTTATATATATAATTAAATTAGAAAATTAAAGTAGTAACTTGTATTGTCACGTAAAATTGAAAATCAGTTGCATTTAATATTTCGGTTATTAGCTTTTTATTGAATAACTAGATGGATAAAAGTTGAATGTCTCATCAGAAATTTTCCATTTAATTCGTAAAAGGAGTTAAGAGTTTCATGTAATTTATACTAAATCACATGGGTGATGAATGTCATATTTGTTATTCTTGCATTGATTGCTTAAATGTTGACCTTCAAAGTCAAGATGTGGTATATAATCGCTTGCTAATTCGATGCATAGATAAATTCTGTACTCCATAGCTTTATCATGGCAAACGTAAGGAAACAAGTTATAGTAGAAGTGTTGGTACAAGTTATAATGATAGTAACAATAATGATGTAGAAGATTGTGATGTTAATGATGATAGTGATGATGGGATTGGCGAGATGTTAGATGATTATGGAAATTATATGGAGACTATGAATGAAACAAGTATACCTAATATAATTTGTAGTAATACAGAAGATAATTTTGGGATGTTATTGAAAGTTGCTTAAAAAGAATTATATCCAGGGTGCTCAAATTTATCACAACTACCTTTTGTTGCCAAGTTGTTGCATTTGAAGGTCTATAATAAATGAAGTAACAAGTCTTTTGACATATTAATTGACTTGCTCAATGATTAATTACCTGTTGGACACAAATTGCCCAAATCTTATTGTGATGCAAAGAAATTGTTAAGGGACCTTGGATTAAGATATATATTAATACATGATTGTAAATATGATTGTTGGACCCCATTTTTAAAGCCTAACAATCCAAAATATCATAAGATGTGAGCATATTTCCTGGTAGGGTTATTTCAATGAAATCTCCTTAGCCATCATTGGTTCATCCAATTCTCATAACATCTCAAACCATAAGGGGGGAGCCCATTCTAGTCAGACACCTGAATCCCCACTTGATTTCTTCAAAATAATTGTATCTTTATGTCTCTAGTTTATTTTGAAATAATAATCATCTCTTTTGGAGCTCTATAGATCAAGATATGATTAAAATACCGAAGTATGATCAGTAAAACAACCAATTCATGCACTTCCAATTGATTCCCTCACTTTCTCTCCATCAATCTTTTTCAAATCAACACCAATGGATACTAATTTTTATGGAGAGATATAAAAATGTTTTAGGAATCTATTGGTTTAAGAATCACTTCATTTGTAGCTAAGATGATGAAATTATGGCCAAACGAATCACACATGATTATGTCCTCAATCATATTGTGCCTATCTTGGGACAATTGGCATAACTTTCACCAGAGATATCAGATTAAGGTCATTTTAGTACGATTTCAAAAAGGGCTTTGAGATCCACAATTTTATGGAGACCTAAAGAGAGATTTTTCTATCTAAAGGGTCAAAATCACGAATTTCAGAAAGTGTACATTGTATGTCTGTTAAACAGATATACACCTCCACCTAACGGACATACTCGGGGTCTGGAGTGTTTTCCAAACCTGTAAAGGTCTGTTTAATGGACCTAATGTCCATTTAACGAACATGGACTAGCTTGAGGGCATTTTTAAACCTAATAAGGTCCATTTAACAGACCTAAAATCCATCTAAGGGACATAGGAGATACAAAACTCCCTCCAAAGCATCTCTAATGGTTCCTACATCCATTTTAACATCATTTTCACTCATAATCTTCCCAAATTCACTTCTTCGAATGCAATATCACTCCTTAAACATTAAATTACCAAATTGATTGCATTAAACTCCCAAATCTCAAATCAAATGATTCATCACATACAACAAATTCTCCTCTTTCACTATAGCTATCCTATATGCATCTTGCACATCATTACTAACTTATAAAGATCATATCTCTTAACTCTGATATCTAAAAATTTCATACTTTATATCATTGGAAAGCTAGAAAGATAATCTACAACTTTCATAAAGAAACTTTGTCTAATTCATCCTAAATCAATACAGTTTTTCCCCTGAAGTCAGAACACAATTTTTACACCTATGAAAAGATTGAAAATGCAATTTAAACACTTGGAAACTCATGAGCAAAACATGAGGTATGTATATTTCATTAAAATCAAAAGGTAAGAGTTTACAAAGCTTTAATTACATCTCAGAATACACATCAATAACTTAATACAAATACATAGGGATGCTCATGTTCGATATGCTGCTAAAGCTACTCAAAAGTTATCAAATTAACTTAGTACGAAAAATGCCAACTATCTCGGAGTTTGTCTAATTGCCTTGTAAGGATCACTAACCTTCTCATTCTACACCTAAGGAGGGAATAGTGGGGTGAGCTACACAGCTCAATGGCTAATATATTTATAGTCATCAGTAATGAGCCACACATTCAAGCCTATGTACATGTATATCTAGCAATTCAATACTTAACAATTCAAACTCACAACTCATAGTTAAGAAGATGTCATCACCTAAAACACATCATGTCATTATCTATCAAATCATAGCACTCAATTATACATCATACTTAACAAATCAATGGTGAAATGCCCAATAAATGGCTTGAGAGTTCCATGGAACAAAATGGAGAAACTGAAGTTTACATCGTGAATAAAATGAGTCCAATTCTTAGGATCTGGTGTGCCTCAAGTGGGCAGCCGGGAGAAGGTTATAGGTCAACATGCACGTGACTAACAAAACGAATTTATGCTTAATTTAATCAATCACAAATGAATATTCTCATGCTTCTTTTACTTTTTCTTCTTTTCATTTATACAAATTACCATGACACATTCCCAGGCATACCATGGTCATAAACACAATTCAATTATATCAACATGTCATACATATTTCAATACATAACATAAAACACATCATTAATCATTTTCCACATCACAGCAATTGACAATTTAGCAATTTAGCACACAATATGCAAGCAAGATAATTTGCTCATATTACACAACAACTATAAATATATTACCCACCTAATTAGCTTACAAAAATCCAAACTCAAGACTATCTTTCCTCTTGCTCTAAGATAGGGTTCTCTTGGTTTCCTATAACAAACCAATTTTCTCATTCAATCCACATTCACATGTAAATTCATAAAACTTCATAAATAAAAAATGCTAAAATTGAACTTAAACCTTACCTATCCATAGTTTATCTAAGCTAGAAAAACCAAAACCCTAGCTTAGAAATCCAAAATCAAGATGGTTTCATCTTTCTCTTCTTTCTTCCTTCATTCCCAACATAAAAACTAGTCTCTATTTAATCCCTTTTTGAACCTAGCAAGAAGAAAGATGAAGACTTACCTATAACAAGTTGATTTCCTCTTCTTTTTCTTCTTCTTTTTCTTCCTTCCAAGCTTCCCACGATTTTCCTTCTTCTCTTCTCTTCTTTACATTTTCTTCCTCTCTCTTTGGCTTCTCACAATACTTCTCTCTTCTTCTTCTAATTCAAGATCATTTATTTGGCCTTTTGCCCATTTTACCCATCATTTACTTTGTCCTTCGTATTTTACCCCTTATGTCTATTAAAACTAACATCTTATACGTCTAACTCCTTAACTAACTCCTTCCAAAAATCCAACCCTTTTATGATTAGGTAATTAAAGGAATTTGATAACACTTCCTTCTAGAAAAATGTTTTTCATTGTCTTAAGTTTCTAATAAGTCCAATCAAGTTGGCTCAGAAATCTGAAAGTTATACCCCAAATATTTTTGGACTATTCTTATGCTGAAATAATATTCTATACTCAAATTCTATCCAAAACTTGAAATTCTTAGAAACTAAATTAAAACTTGATTTCATCAGAAAATTTGTAGCCCTATGTCTCTAGTTTACTCCAAATCAAAAATCATCTCATTTGGATAACTAGAGAAAAAGTTATGGCTAAAACACCTAAGTATACTTAGTGAACATGTTTAAACTACATTTTCCAGCTTTTAACTTCCAACATTTCACACATCACCCATCTTGTACCTAAACCATCTTTTCTACTTCATTTAAAATTCAAGAATTCTCCTTTTCTTTACAAGTGACTAATTGCCAACAATTTCTCATTTAATAGTTCTAACTTCTAAGAAAAGTTTGGGGTTTAACAATGATTGTGCTCTATTTTGGAAGGATAGCAAAGATCTTGAGGGGTGTTCCATTTGTGGTACATCAAGGTGGTAAGGGGATGATGGGAGAGGGAAAAAGATACCAAATAAAATGATGTGGAGACCCATTGGTGTATTTTGAACAATTGTGAAGAAATTGATATATATATATGGAGTATGTATATTACTTTTGATTTAAACAATCATATTAGAATTTTGTGATTGAATCTCATTTCCTTATCTCTATTTACTTATTTAAATAGAGAGCACAAAGAGTTGATTTGAAGCAAATGGATTATTAATGTTAAAGAAAGACATAATCTGAAGTTTCTATCATAGCTTAGGAATTGAGTAAGTTATATATTGATTACATATTATGAACTTATGACCATTTGTATGTCAGATTAACTTATAATTTTATTTTGTCATACAGATGATACGTTACATAACCGTAACATACAAGAGGCAACAACAACATTATATTGTTTGGCAATGTGGGTCTCATATTTGTGGGAAAAATATACATGATGTATTGTTAATAGGGTAAGATTTCACATACAAGATCGAGACAATCGACTTAAAAGCCAAAATTATGGAGTTGTTGTTGAGGGATGTCATGACGATGATTTTATTGACTTTTACTATGTCATCTATGAAATAATAGAGTTGTACTACATCAAATATAAGAAGATTGTTGTATTTAAGGGCAAAAGGTTTATTCTTGTTGACATGAAAGTGAACGAGAATACCATTAGAATCAATGATAGTAAGACATGGTATGATAATGACCTTTTTGTCCTTACAAGTTAAGAGAAGAAAGTTTTCTACCTCAGTGATATTGTATTGCGTAGCAATTGGAAGGTTGTTAAAAAGTTTCTACATTGAAATATCTTCAATTCTTGTTGGACCCTAAATTTTTCTTAAAATTTTGAAGAATAAATTGACAGCAAATGAGAAATTTGAGGTGAATTAGTCATGTGTAAAGGAAAAGAAAATTCATCAATTTGAATGATTATGTTTAATGTTTTATGTGAGCAATTGTAACATCCCACCCCCTACTGGAAGGGTAAAATAGGAAATTTGTCATAGGACGGGATTGATAGGGAATAATTAGTACTGTTCATGCATAATAGGATTGATACACAATATCAATTGTGCACATGGAATTACTGTATATGCATTCATGATAATTCCCGGTAATTGGGCCTAA
>JANIJH010545787.1:0-16343 GCA_024520975.1 Erythroxylum areolatum
TAAATTCATAAATTGTCTCACCAATTTCTTTCTCATTAATATTCATTTTAATATTTCTAATTATCATCAAAAGTTTGAGGTCCAACAATTAGAATACTTATCGACTTTGTATGGATGTTGGGATCGGTTCCGACGATTTGGGCCGTCCGTCGGGGGCGCAGCCCGAGGGACCACCTCGGGAATAGGGTTCCGGGACCCGGACCCAACAGCTGACATGTATTCAGCTTATGCAGTAGATAATGCAATTGAACTTTGTCTCTTTCTTGACTAAGAAATTAGATTATGATCAAGAAAGTGACAACCTCTTCTTGTACTCTTTTTATCAATCCTATCTTCAGCATAATCAGCATCACAGTAGCCAATTAACCTAAAATCTTTACCTTTATCATACATTAAGCAAAGATCAATAGAACCTGCCAAGTATCTTAATATTTTTTTTACAACAATATAATGAGATTCTCTAGGATCTGTTTGAAATCTTGCATATGAATAAACACTAAACAATATATCAAGTCTACTTGCAATTATATAAAGTAAAGAACCAATAATTCCTTTGAAAAGGGTTTGAACAATCTTCTTACCAACTTCATCCTTAGATAAGAGGATTGAAGGATGCATAGGAGTTGACATAGGATTGACCTTCTCCATTTTATATTTGACTAAAATTTCTTTGATATATTTTTGCTGATGAATAAAAATCTTTTCTTTGGTTTGTTTAATTTGTAAACCAAGAAAGAATTTCAATTCACCCATCATACTCATTTGAAATTCACTTTTCATAAGATTTTCAAAACTAAAACATAACTTTTTAGAAGTTGCACCAAAAATAATATCATCTACATATATCTATACAATTATAAAATCATTTTTAATGTGTTTTCTAAACAAGTTCTTATCTACTTTACCTTTAATAAAGTCATTTCTAATAAAAAACGAACTCAGATGATCATACCTAGCACGAGGTGCTTGTTTTAATCCATACAAAGCTTTATGAAGTCCATAGACATAGTTTGGTTTATAAGTATCTTCAAAACCATGGGGTTGCTTTACATAATCTTCTTCATCTATAAAACCATTCAAAAAGACACTTTTCACATCCATTTGAAATAGTTTTATATCATGACAAACAACATATGTAAGCAAAATCCTAATAGCTTCTAGTCTAGCTACATGAGCATAGGTTTTATTATAGTCTATTCCTTCTTATTGATTATAGCCTTGAGCTGCTAATCTGGCTTTGTTATTGTTTACTTTTCCTAATTCGTCTAGTTTATTTTTGAATACCCATCTGGTTCCTATGGTAGACTTATTAGATGG
This sequence comes from Erythroxylum areolatum, assembly GCA_024520975.1. Lineage (NCBI taxonomy): Eukaryota > Viridiplantae > Streptophyta > Magnoliopsida > Malpighiales > Erythroxylaceae > Erythroxylum > Erythroxylum areolatum. The sequence continues at coordinate 1,318 of JANIJH010545787.1, forward strand.
TCTAGGAACTAAAGACCAAACTTGATTCTTTTTCAATTGATTTAACTCCTCTTGCATGGCTAAAATCCAAGCTTTATCTTGAAGAGCTTGATCAATTTTCTTAGGTTCTAATTCAGAAACAAAAGCTACATTTGCCTCTCTTCTAAAGTTTGACCTAGTTCTCACTCCTTCTGATGTTTCTCCTATAATTAGCTTTTCTGGGCTAGAAGATTTATACTTCCAGTCTTTTCTAAAACTAAAGTTTTCAGAAATATCTTTTACCTTATTAGGTGGATCGTCTGGTGGTAGGGTGATACAATTTGATGCTGATAGACTGGATATCTTTATAAGGCATGTAATCTAATTAGGGATCAGATTTATGATGATAATTGGATTGTTTCTAATGATTTAATAGATACCGTGCTAACTGGAGGAAAGTTATCTACCTGGCCATCTAATTCAGTGTTAATCTTGTCTATGTTGACCCAAAAGTATTTTATGCTTTATAAGTTGGTTTTAGCTAACTGGATTCCTATTACACTTATTGTCTCCATTTATCTAGCACAAGCTAAACTGCTTTATGTCATTAGTACCGAGGTGAACTTTAATTTGGGGCGACTTATAATTGAAGCTATATTAGTTATTGGAGGCAAGTTACATTCCCTACTTTACTTTCCTTACTTGATTTCTCAATTTTTATATGCAAATGGTGGTCTTTGGTTGGAGACAAGTACACTTGAACTAGTCACATTAATGAACATATCAGGTAGAATTTTCAAGCAACCATTGGTTGTAGATTTGCCATACACTACACTTGGTCCTTCAAATACCTCAGGAACCTCCTCTGTCAATCCTCATCTAGCTTTGTTCACTAAAATTGAGAGGATTGAAGGTATTTTTCAAGTGGGTCTTCGTCAGCTGAAGCAACAGGTTCTTTAATCCTTCAATGCTCCTTGATTTTTCTTTTTGGTATCCTTTGTCCCAAAAGAGGATATGACTATAATTTGTATGGGTTGGTTATTTTGAGCTACCTGTGAATGTTGGCTATTTTTATCTATACGTGGACCTTAAATTGAGGGGTAGTATTGTGACTTCAATACTTATTGATAAGTGTGAATTTCATCGTGTTGTAGAGTTTAGTTTAACATGTATTTAATTGTTAATTCAATCGTTTAGTATGTATTTAGGTTAGAATTGTGTTAGTTTGTTAATTATTTATGTTTGAAGTGTTTTATAGGTTAATACAAGTCTTTAAGCTTAATTATTATGTTTTTGAGGTATCTTTATGTGTTCGTTAGTGTTTCAGGGTTAACATCGAAGAATAGAGAAGTTTTGGAGACATTCGGGTTGAAATAATGGCCCATAATTATGGCACAATAGGCCACGATCGTGATAGAAGCACTAGAGTTGGCCCACGATTGTGGCCCATATTGCAACATCCCACTACCATAGAGTATATACTTGAATATCCAAGGACATTCAAGTACATATCCTATGATAATGGTATGTTAGAGCAAATACATATCCAACTTAACACATGGCATCGTATAATATGATTAAGACTCATCAAATTTAAATCCAGTCACTGCATTAATTGATAAAAGCTTTCACTGTATTTTACAATCCTTTTAGAAGTTCTAAACAAGAAATTACAAAATATAAAATTACTACTCTTTTGATGTCGACTAACAGACCTCTAAGACATAATTAAGTCCAAAATGTTCCTCTAATCTAATTAAAGAACTCCTCTCTCATACCTGAAAAGCCACGTTGCAATTTTTTATGAGTTTTGCGAACTCAATGAGTGAACCATCATTGATGATTTCACCCAAGGCAAAAACAAAAAATCACATATCTCACATATATTCATTCAGATCATGAATAATTCAATATTCTCATTAATATGGCAGATCATGTTATCATTGCAAATCAAAACAGATATATACAATTATAGATGCATATGAGACTCCAAATTCATTATTATTGTTATGACTGAGTGCCTTTCACATACTAATACAAATACTGGCCTATTGGGCAGAATAGAATTCACAGAGAAAAGCACTACGTGCAGAAACAGAAAATCACGAAGCAAAGCTCTACGTGTAAGCACTTATATACTAGTTACTCCAGTTAAAATGCCTTTATCTAAGCATGCATTTTATGAAATGTGTCAAATACAGAATATGCCATGTATAACAATCACATATGATGCACAGTTAGAATATTACAGTCATCACACCTAAGTCCGACAATCAAATTTTGTTGAGAATAAAAATATTATTTAGAATTTCACATCAGTTCAGAGCACTTCCAATATATACCAAAATATTAAAATCCTTCGACATTAAGTCTCGAATTCATAACAAAACACAAATAGTTCATAATTGGAGCTCAAATAAATCAAATCAGTCCTAGGAAAAATCATCTAGGTTGACTCACAGTACTCTTCGATATGCTATTGCCTGGATAATTTGGCAATGTCTGACTAACGTCCAATGTGCTCCTCTATATCATATAAAACAGATTTACAAATATCACACTTTTGCACAAATGTATAACCATGCCTTTATGCACATCTATATATATCAAAAATGCACAATGCATGTTCAACGACAATCACGGGTATCTTATCGAATTCTTATCACTATAGCATTCAGATATCAAAACCCTCATAAATATAATTAATACTTAGGGTTTGGATGACACTAAAATAGTGTAAAGTTAATTTCATAACTCAATTGATCATTTTGGACTTTTCTAACATCATACTTTTAGGTCAACTTTGCATGATCATTCTGATAAGGTAAATGACAAAATTAGTCAACACTTCCTTCTAGAACGTTATTCTCCAATGTCTTAAGTTTCTAATGAAATCAAAATCATTCAATTTGGTTTAGTAATATGAAAGTTATACCCTAAATATTTTTGGGCTGTTCTTATTCTGAAATAGTACATCATACTCAACTTCCATCCACAAATTGAAAGTCCTAGAGACTAAATTAAAATTTGATTTCTTCAAAAAATCTATATCCCTATATCTCTAGTTTACTCCAAATTAAAAATCATCCCATTTGGATGACTACAGAATAAGATATAGCCGAAATACCCAAGCATGTTCAGTGAAATTATACTAGTTCATACTATTCCAACAAATTCCCTCACTTTCCTTCAATCAATATTTTCCAAATCAATTCATAATGCTACTATTTTTTATGTAGAGGTATAATAATGTGTTAGGAACCTATTGGTTTAAGAATTAAGTCATTTGGAGGTCTAGATAAGAATTTATGGTCAAAAAAAGCAAGAATTTTCAGTTTGCAAGATGCTCTTGGGTGCATAAACTATTAGAGAGCACAGTGTTATGATGTGAAAATTAAAACCAATAAACACTCACGGGCATAAGGAAGAGAAGTAATGGGTGTGAGTGACTCATGGGTATGAAAAAAGTCATCGGTGTGAGGGACTCATGGGTGTGAGGGAGAAAAGTCACGGGTGTGAGGGACTCACTCCTGTGCACACTCAACCAGACTCGTCCCACATTTTTCACTCAATCTCTCCCGATTGATTTAATATGGCTAAGATATTTTATAAAGATGTATATTAGTGTGTTAAGAGTCTAATGGTTTAAGTCTCATATCATTTGAAGGTCGGACGAAGGAGATATAGTTAAAAGATCGAAGGATGTTGCATCAGCCTTCAACCTCAGAAGTCACGATCGTGCTAAAGCACAATCGTGAGTTAGCTGTCAACTTGCTTCGTTATCGCGACTTTCTAGTTACACTCTCTCACTTCTAACCTCCCTAAATTTCAATTGAAAAATCCAAAAATTTCAATCTTTATATCATTAAAGAGCTAAAAAAAAGGTCTACAACTTTCATGAAAACAATTTTATCAAAATCTTTCTAGATCGATATAGTATAATCATGGAAGTTTCAGACCACATTTTTACTCCTTTTCTCTTTTCTTTCTTTTATTCTAAACCAACTTCTCTAACTTATCTTCTTTCACTTCATTTAACTCCTATTATAGTTCAAAATCTTCCACAACATATCAAAATTCAATATTACACACTAACACTAGAAACAGAACATATATGGATATTCACCAATTGCTGGCCTTTTCTTTTCATCAACAGCTTCATTTCATCATAACTTTCCATTTTAATGCTTTTTGCCATAACACTGCATCACCTTAAACTTTTCCCTTAGTTCTAAATTCAATCAAATTCATTTATGTTAACATTTCACTTATTCATGCATAAGTAGTACATCAACTTATAACTAGAACAAAGTATATGTATATTTCTTCATCAACTTATGTAAACTTTAATATATCCAAATCAAAATCTATTTCATACTTTTCTGGACAATTCCTATTTCACAAATCTTTCATCTAGTTTATTCATCACCAAAACTACATTTCTTAAACTCCTCAAGCATGTATATATTTACACCATAAAAACATCATCAGAGTTACTTGATTCAATATTCCCAGCAATAAAAGTGAATCAATAACAACCAATAAGAATGATAATTCAATATTTGGTGATGGACAAGGAACAAAGAAAAAGTTCTCTGCTGAATGCTTTCAGTGAATATCAAAAGCTACATTAATCACTTCCTAACTAGAACATAAGCTACGTGTAATCTTTCCTTACTTAAAACCAGACCACGTGGCTATATTGTATGCATTATATATGTCACTCAAACAAGTCTGCCACTTATCACCATGCATATAAGCCATTTTTCATATACATATATTGCCACGTGTCACACTATAATTGGTCCATATTTCAATATTTTTATGTAATTCATCAAAAATTTCAAAATATACCAAAATTGCCAAATCAAATTTTAATCGCAATTAATAATTCATTTGTACCCGAAAAAGGTCAATGAATGCATGTATAATCATATGAATGTACAAAAAAGTGCATGTCATATTTATCTTTAGCATGATATGCATATTCTAATTTCTTAGTAATTTCTCATAATACACAATTATAGCCTTAACATGGGTAATTGGATGTTACAATTCTCTCATCCTAATAGGTAGGGGTACTGACTTCTCATATGCTCCTTCGTTTCCCATGTGGCTTCCTGACTCGAATGATTCTTCCAAAGGACTTTCACCATTGGGATCACTCGGTTCCTTAGTTGTTTATTCTAATAACCAATTGTCTTCACTGGTTCTTCAACATAGCTCAGATTAATAGTGACTTCAATCACCTGAGTCAGTATCACATGAGTTGGATCCGGCCGATATCGCTTAAATATACTCATATGAAACATATTATGTATCTGACCTATTTCCGAAGGTAAGGCAAACTTATAAGCCAATGGTCCAATTCTTTCAATTATCTCATATGGACCAATATACCTCAGACTTAACTTACCCTTCTTATCGAATCTCAGCACACCACGCCAAGGTGATAGTCCCAAAAATACTCTATCTCCCACCTAATACTCTATATCTAGTCTGTGCTGATCCATATAACTCTTTTGTCTATCTTGTGCTGCTTTAATTCTTCTACGAATCAATTTCACTTTGTCAATAGTATCCTGAATAAACTCTGGGCCTTCGATAATTCTTAGACCCTCATTATCCTAATATAAAGGTGAATGACACTTTCTGTCGCACAATGCCTCGTATGGAGCTATACTGAAACTACCGTGATACTAATTATTATAGGCAAATTCGATCAAAGCTATATATTGATCCCATGTTTCTTAAAACTCTAGAACACAAGCTCTGAGCATATCCTCGATAGTCTTGATCGTCATCTCACTCTGACCATCTGTCTGAGGATGAAACGCAATACTGAAATTCAACTTTATACCCAAAGTTGCCTATAAGCTACTCTAAAATCTCGAGGTAAATCTAGGATCCCTGTCCGATACAATGGGCACTGGAACCCTATGTAATCTCACAACTTCATTCATATAATTCCAAGCTAACTGATCTAGTGATAAATTTTCTCTTACTAGCAAGAAATGAGCCTATTTGGTCAATCTATCAACAATGACCTAAATGGCATCATGCTGTCTCGAAGTCCTCGACAAACCCATGATGAAATCCATCATGATTGGTTCCTATTTCCACTCCAAAATAGGACCACTCCGAAATAGGCAATGAATGCAATTTTTTAACTGGAGCCTGATGCTCAGCCTTAACCTGCTAGCAAGTTATACACTAGGAAAGAACTCTGCGACCTGCTTTTTCAGTCTAGGCTACCAGTAATGTTATTTCAGCGTGTTATACATTTTGGTGGTACCAAGATGCATAGCATAAGCTGCTACATGTGCTTCCTCTAGAATCTATTTCCTCAAATTATCAACATCATACGCACATAATCTTTGCCTTAAACACAATGTTTCATCTCGCACTTCAAAATCAGAATCCAGATTCATTTTCAACTTTTCAATTAACTTTACTAATTTTGGATCTCTGCTCTAAGCCTCTTTAACTCTTTCAAGCAATACAAGTCTCAACTTTAATGTAGCTATCAATGTTTCATTCTGCCCCAAATTCAATTCAACATTTAGTGCTCTCAAATAAACTACGCTTGGTAACCTCGATAATTGTACTTAAGCTACACTGTTATTAGAGTTTTGACTTAATGCATCAGCTATCACATTGGCTTTGCCAGGATAATACTCAATTGTACAATCATATAAACTAGGCTCGACAACCTTGATAACTGTACTTGAGCTACACTGTTATTGGACTTTTGACTTAATGCATCAGCTATCACATTAGCTTTGCCAAGATAATACTCAATTGTATAATCACAATCTTTCAACAATTCTATCCATCTCCTTTGTCTCATATTCAACTCTTTCTGGCTCAATAGATACTTTAAACTCTTATGATTAGTGAATACCTGAAAAGTTTCTCCATACAGATAGTGTCTCCAAATCATTAAGGCAAATACTACTGCACAAGTTCTAAGTCATGTACTCGATAATTAAACTCACGAGACCTCAACTGTCTTGATGCATATGCTATTACTTTACCATGCTGCATTAGTACACATCCTAAACCCTGGTGTGAAACATCACTATTTGCAATATAACCTCCAGATCTAGATGGAATACCTAACACCAGCGCTGTAGTTAATTGATGCTTTAGCTCATCAAAACTCCTCTAACAATCATCATTCCATCTGAAACGTGCATTCTTTCTCAGAAGTTTTGTTAAAAGGGTTGAGATTAATGAAAACCCCTCTACAAACCTTCTGTAATAACCAGCTAATCCAAGGAAACTTCAAATCTCAGACACATTTCTCGGAGCCTCCCACTTCATCAGTGCTTCTACTTTCTTTGGGTCTACCTGATTGCCCTATCTAGACACTATATGACCTAAGAATACTACTTGATCAAGCCAAAATTCGCACTTACTAAACTTGGCATATAACTATTTCTCCCTCATTATCTAGAGAACCAATCTCAGATGCGCAGTATGATCTTCTCTACACTTTGAGTACACCAAAATGTCATTAATAAATATAATCACAAAAAGTTCTAAATAAGGTTGAATTACCTTATTCATCAAGGCCATAAAAGTTATCGGGGTATTAGTCAATCCAAACGACATCACCAAAAATGAAAATTGCCCATATTTTGTTCTAAATGCACTCTTCGATATATCTGCCTAAACTATTTTTAACTGATAATATCCTAATCTCAAGTCTAACTTTTTGAATACTTGAGCTCCTTGCAATTGATCTAACAAATCATCAATCCTCAGAAATGGATATTTATTCTTAATTGTTATCCAATTCAATTGCCAATAATTAATACACAATCTTAGAGTTTCATCCTTCTTCTTTACAAACAATACTAGAGCTATCCAAGGTGACATACTAGGCTTGATGAAACCCTTATCTAACAATTCTTGCAATTGGGTTTTCAATTCCTTCAGTTCGACAAGTGTCATCCTACATGGTGGAATTGATATAGGAGCAGTACCTGGAGCAAGGTCTATGGTGAACTCCGTGTCCCTTTTTGGGGGTAAACCTAGTAGTTATGTAGGAAACACATCTAGGAAATCCCTAACAACTGGAATATCCTGAATGGTTTGTTAATTCTAAGTATCAACTATGTAGGCCAGATAAGCCTCACATCCACTTCCGATCAGTTTCAACACACTCATAAATGAAATTAGTCGGGTTGGCACAGCCTGACTAACTCCTCGAAACACCACTCTTGGCTGATTAGGGGATTCCAGAATTACCTCCTTGGTATAACAATTCATCACAGCCCAATGTGCAGTAAGCCAATCTATTCCTAGAATAACATCTATTTCCTTTAACTGCAACACGATCAAATCAACTTCTAACTATGCCTGATCAATCCGGACTATGCACCTTTTATAGACCTCACCAATCACTGTTGTATTACCCACTGGAGTACTCACTTCTAATCCACATTTCAATATCTCTCACTCACAATGCAATTTAGATGCCAGATGCAGTGTGATAAATGAATGTATAGATCTTAGATCTACCAATGTATATTCTTCAAAATGAAAAACATTCAACACACTTGTTACCACATCTGGGGAGTTCTGCGCTTCCTGTCTGGTGATGGAATAGATTGCAACTGATTACTCCACACCTCAGTCCTGACACTGGGCCCTATTGACTGAGTTCTGTCTCTACCTCTACCTCTGCCTCTTTATGTAGATTTGACATCTCTACTCTAGTGAACTATTTTCTCAGTCATTGTTCCTCCTCTAACTCCAGACTGTGATCCTAACATCTCTGAAAAATCTTTGATCAGATGGTCTACAGAGCCACAATGAAAACAAGCTCCCGTTAACCTCCAACATTCGTCACCATGCTTCTTACCAAGGTGTTCACATTCAGGCTGCTGTTGAGATTGGCTATAGGGCATTTGTCCTCTACCTCACTAGACTAAGCAAATCCACCTCTTAATTGGGATCCATATTGTCTCGATCTAGACTAGAATCGAGACAATCTGTTTTGGCACTTTTTGAAGCTTCTGCCAAAATTAGCCTGAGATTCATCCTGCCTCTTTCCTCTAACCTCCTGGTTATACTCTCCCTGACTATCTTTCAACAATCATTCAATTCTGATCAAGGCCGCTCGGAGTTCTATAAAACTACCCAAATTAGAAATATCTAACCTCGTTCTAATTTCCATGTTCAAACCGTCTTCAAACTGCATACATTTATCTTCCTCAGTTGGGATCAATGTAGTTGCATACCCCATTAACTCATTGAATTTTATCTCATACTCTACCACAGTAAGCCTGCCTTGTTTCAGATCTAAGAATTATTTCATCTTTCGATCTATGTAAATCTTAGGCGTATAGTTCGCTTAGAACAACCTCAGAAAATCTTCCCAGGTTAAACTACAAGGTCTGGTGGTACTGCTCATAACAGTCTTCCACCACTGGTATGTAGGACCTTGTAGTAATGATATCGCATAATCAAATCTTTCATCTGCCTCACAATCTATTTGTTCAAACACTCTTTCAATTCTCTCTAACTACCCTTCTGCCTCAGTTGGGTCTATACTTTCGTAGAAGTCCACAACGCCCTGTTTTCTCAGTTTATTGTATTTTCTTTCTCACCTTTCTGGAATTCTCAGAGGTATTTGAGCAAGCTCTAGTATAGGAGACTCTACATTGGCTCCTGTAGACTTCATGTCAACTGAATCTCCAATTTGATCTCCTATGAAACGTGACCTATAACAAACAAAAGTTAAGATCATTGTCTGAATCTCTCACTATTGATCATATTGTGTCCCTAAAGATCTCAAACCATGCTTTGATACCAAAAATTGCAACATCCCACTATCATAGAGTATATACCTAAATATTCAAGTACATATCCTATGATAATGGTATGCTAGAGCAAATACATATCCAACTTAACACATGGCATCATATAATATAATTAAGACTCATCAAATTTAAATCCATTCGCTACATTCATTAACAAAATCTTTCACTGTATTTTACAATCCTTATACAAGTTTTAGACAAGAAACTACAAAATACAAAATTATTGCTCTTCTGATGTCAGCTGACAGAGCTCTGAGTCATAACTAAGTCCAAAATGTTCCTCTAATCCAGTTAAAGAAACTAGGTTTCCTGTCTCGTACCTGAAAAGCCATGTTGCAATTTTTTTTAATGAGTTTTGCAAACTCAATAAGTGAACCATCATTAATGATTTCACCCAAGGCAAAAAAAAATCACATATCTCACATATATTCATTCAGATCATGAATAATTCAATATTCTCATTATCATGGTAGATCATATTATCATTGCGAATCATAATAGATGTACACAATTATAGGTGCATACGAGACTCCAGATTTGTTATTATTGTTGTGAATAGTGCCTTTCATATACGGATACAAATACTAGCCCATTGGACTTAGTCAGAATAGAATTCACAGAGCAAAGTTCTATGTGTAGAAACAGAAAAACATGGAGCAAAGCTCTATGTATAAGCATTTATATACTAACGACTCTGGTCACAACGCCTTTATCTGAGCATGCATTTTATGAAATGCATCAATACAGAATATGCCATGTATAACAATCACATATGATGCACGATCAGAATATCATAGTCTTCAAACCTAAGTCCGGCATTCAACTTTTGTTGAGAATACAAATATTATTCAGAATTTCACATCAGTTCAAAGGACTTCCAATACATACCCAAATATTAAACTCCTTAGACTTTAAGTCCAGAATTCATAACAAACAGTTCATAATTGGAGGTCAAACAAATCAAATCAATCCTAGGAAAAATCATCTAGGTTAACTCATGGTACGCTCTGCTATGCTATTGCCTGGATGATCCAACAATGTCTGACTAACATCCAATGTACTCCTCTATATCATACAAAACACATTTACAAATATCACACTTTTGCACAAATGCATAAGCATGCCTTTATGCACATCTATGTATATCAAAAATGCACAATGCATGCTCAATAACAATCCTGGGTATCTTATCGAATTCTTATCACCATAGCATTTAGATATGAAAACCCTCATAAATACAATTAGTACTTAGGGTTTGGACCACAATAAAATAGTGTGAAGTTAATTTCATAACTCAATTGATCATTTTGGACTTTTCTAATAGTATACTTTTGCGTCAACTTTGCATGATCATTTTGATAAGGTAAATGAAAAAATTAGGCCACACTTCCTTCTATAAAGTTATTCTCCAATGTCTTAAGTTTCTAATAACATCCAAATCATTCAATTTGGTTAAGTAACCTGAAAGTCATACCCCAAATATTTTTGGACTATTCTCATTCTGAAACAGTACACCATACTCAACTTCAATCCAGAAATTGAAAGTCTTGGAGACTAAATTAAAATTCTGTTTCTTCAAACAATTTGTATCCCTATATCTCTAGTTTACTCCAATTCAAAAATCATCCCATTTTGAGGACTACAAAATAAGAGATAACTGAAATACCCAATCATATTCAGTGAAATCATACCAGTTCATACTATTCCAACAGATTCCCTCACTTTCCTTCAATCAATCTTTTACAAATCAATTCATAATGCTACCAATTTTTTTGGAGAGATAGAATAATGTGTTTAGAAACCTATTGGTTTAAGAATCAAGCCATTTGGAGGTCTACAGAAGAAGTTATGGTCCAAAAAAGCAAGAATGTTCAGTTTGCAAGATACTTTTGGATGCATAGACTATTAGAGAGCATAGTGTCATGATGTGACAATTAAAATCAATAAACAATCAGGGGCATGAAGAAGAGAATTCATGGGTGTGAGTGACTCATGGGTGTAAGGGAGAAAAGTCACGGGGTTGAGGGACTCACGCTTATGCACACTCAACCAGAACTGTCTCATGTTTTTCACTCAATCTCTCCTAATTGATTTTAAATAGCTAAGATATTTTGTGGAGATGTAGATTTGTGTGCTACGAGTCCAATGGTTTAAGTATCATGTCATTTGGAGGTCAAACGAAGGAGATATAGTCAAAAGATCAAAGGATGTTGCGTTAGCCTCCAATCTCAATGCACAATCGTGAATTAGCTGTCAACTTACGAAGTCACGATCGCTCTTCGTCGCAATCGTGACTTTCCATTCACACTCCCTAACTTCTAAGATCCTTAAATTTCAATCTAGAAATTCAAAATTTTCAAACTTTATATCATTAAAAAGCTAAAAGAAAGATCTACAACTTTCATGAAGACAATTTTATCAAAATCTTCCTAGATCGATACAGTTTAATCATGGAAGTTTCAGATCACATTTTTACCCCTTTTTCTCTTTTCTTTCTTTTATTCTAAACCAAATTCTCTAACTTATCTTCTTTCACTTCATTTAACTCCTATTACAGTTCAAAATCATCCACAACAGATCAAAATTCAAGATTAACACTAACACTAAAAACAGAACATATACGGATATTCACCAATTGCTACATTTTTCTTTTCATCAACAACTTCATTTCATCCTAACTTTCCATTTTAATGCTTTTCCCTATAACACTGCATTACCTTAAACTTTTCCCTTAGTTCTAAATTCACTTAAATTCATTTCGGTTAACACTTCACATATTCATGCATGAACAATACATCAACTTATAACTAGAACAGAGTATATATATATATATATATATATATATATATATATATCTTCATCAACTTACGTAAACTTTCACATATCCAAACCAAAATCTATTTCATACTTTTCTACATAATTCCTATTTCATAAATCTTTCATCTAGTTTATTCATCATCGAAACTACATTTCTTAAACTCCTCATGCATGTATATATTTACACCGTAAAAAACATCATCAGAGTTACTTGATTTAGCTATTCCCAGCAGTAAGAGTGAATCAATAACAACAAATAAGAATGACAATTCAATATTCAGTGATGGAAAAGGATCAAAGAAAGAGTTCTTTGCTGAATGCTTTCGATGAATATCAAAAGCTATAGTAATCACTTCCTAACCAGAATATAAGCTACGTGTAATCTTTCCTTATTCAAAACCAGACCACGTGGCTATATTGCATGCATTACGTATGTCACTCAAACAAGTCTACTACTTATCATCACTTATACAAGCCATTTGTCATATACATATGTTGTGTCAAACTATAACTGGTCCATATTTCAATATTTTTCTAAAATTCACCAAAAATTCCAAAATATACCAAAATTGCCAAATCACATTTTAATCACATTTATTAACTCATTTATGTTAAGTCAAGTAAACTTCACTTCTATTAATTTTGGTGACAATCAAATTATAATAATCTTAAAAATATATGAATTGTTTTGATAAGTTTGTTAAGTGTGCAGAAAAATGTAAGTAATACTTAGTCATCTCAGACGATACGTCAGCAATAGATGATACATGTCATCACAGACGAAGCAAATAACAGACGAAGCGCAAATAACAGATGAAGCAAACAACAGACGAAGCGAAAACAACAGACGAAGAGGAAACAACAGATGAAGTGACAATATTAGATGATACAAAAAGGAAGATACTCTAGAACGTCAGACAGTTAGTTAGTTGGAGTTGGATATAGAACTCAACTAAATAACCATCTCTTGAAGATTCAAGAAACAGTTTTCAAGAAGACAATGGAGACTTAGGCTATAAATATTAGTCCTAGTAGAAGACTAAAACAATTTTTGCTTACAAGACGGAAAACTATGATTGTACAATACTTAGAGAAAATTTTGTACTCAAAGTGTGAAACAAGAGAGCAAATCCTACTGTAATGTAAAGCTTAAGATATTTTTCGTAGAGAGAGAAAGAAAAGGCTGTAGCCTGGAGAGGCTAAGATAGAAAGAATACTTTGTCAAAGAGACCTAAAGAGGCTCTAGAAGGGAAGAAAGAATACTTGTAAAAGTTGAAAAGTATAGTGAAATCTTATACAAACTATGAGGACTAGACATAGCTCAAAGTTTGGGGTGACCAGTATAAAACTGCGGCGTCTATTCTCTAACTCTCAACTTTAATTTTCTTGTTGTTAGATAAGTAGATAAAGTTACTTGTGATTTCAATACTTATCAATTTTTAGTAAAGTTTTTTTGGTATTCATCTAATAGTTGTAAAGATATTCAAGAAATCTTAAAAGACTATCAATTTCGAAAAGATTACATAATTCAACCACCCCTTCTTGTGTATTTTGTATACTTTACATGATTCCTATATTAACAAGTGATTTAATTCAGTTGGTATCAGATCTCGATTTCCAAGGACCACCTTTACAAAGTGAGGACAAAGATCCATGACTGAATCACATGTTTTTATAGCTGAAGTTGCCTCGGTCACAAAACCTCTTGCATTCAATGGTGAGGACTATCATTATTAGAAGGACAGTATGCAGCTCTTCATAGAATCCATATATATTGATCTTTGGGATATCATCGAGAATGGACCATACACACCAACAGATGATGAAGGTAATATCATTTCTTGTAATAGATGGTCAGCTGATTAGAAAGCTTGATTTCAATTAAACTCAAAGGCCAAGTTCTTTCTGAGTTATGCCCTAAGCAGAAGTGAATATGATAAGGTTCATGGATGTGAAACTGCAAAAAAAATGTGGGACACATTATCAATCGCACATGAAGGCACAAATCAGGTGAAAGAGTTCAAGATTAGCATTTTTCTACATCAGTATGAGCTGTTCAAGATGAAAGAGGATGAGTCTATTGATCAGATGTTTGGACGATTTCAAATTATCGTTAATGGGCTTAAAACTCTTGGAAGAATCTATGATAATCAAGATCATATTAGAAAGATTCTTAGGAGTCTTCCTAAAAGATGGAGACCTAAAGTTACAGCAATACAAGAAGCCAAGGACTTAAGCATGTTGAAGCTAGATGAATTGCTTGGTTCTTTAAAGATACATGAAGTAGAGGTTGATGTAGAAGATAAACCTAGAAGAGACAAATCTATAGCAGTAAAGGCTGGTCAAAAGAATCAAAAGAACCAAAGAAGTAGAATTACATCTTCAAAAGCATTAAAGATTGAAGAAATCAAGAATGAT
>JANIJH010545893.1:0-16342 GCA_024520975.1 Erythroxylum areolatum
ACTACTATATACATGTTATGAAGGAACGAAATAATAGAATGTATAAACTAATTGAAGAAGAAGACAAGCACAAGTTGGCAAATAAAATCGTCAACTGGATCCAGGGTATTATCATTGCCAAATGAGCTGATCTCCTGTTACCTCCCATCTGTTATCAAATATGAAGTCTTGTCGCGTAAAGGGCCTAATTTGTGTAAGCATTTCTACTGTAATCCCAGTGAGTTAGAATAGAGATCTCTGTGGCTTTCTGAAACTTTGCAATATTGTAATCTTGTCATAGCTTTTGGTACAGATTAATATATCTTTATTCATTTTACAAAAATATCGCTAGTAATTATCCAATTGTTGGACCCCATTTTCGGAGCCCAACATCGGACATGAACGCATGGTGCTTGATGCTTGAGGCGAAACATATAAATGAAACTAAGGAAGAAAACCCTCGGAAGCTTAAAGGACCCACAGTGAACAAACTTGAAACTTGCTTTCATTTGATTAAAACAACCACATTCATAAGTCATTAATATCCACACAAAAAAGCTTTAATAACATTTTAAACCAAATTACAAACTTTGAGTTCAAGTATCAAAAGTACAAAAATACACTTGAACCATTTAAACTCGAAATGTAACTAAAGCCTTGACTTGCAAAAGTACAACTTGGAAATACTTTAACGTAAACAAACGGAGTGTAGCCATGACCCTTGACTTACTCAGTCTCTTGCCCGTCACCTAAATGGGGAGAGGTAAAGGGGGTGAGCTATAAAGCTCGTGGGAACACATTTACAATACAGAAATAAGCAAAGTTATTTAAAAGATAACTCATTGCCGTGATATACTTCGAAATCATAGTAATTGAACATGTGAAAATCATCATCTCAAAATGCTTGTTTTATAATCAATTCATGAGTAAAATGCATGAAACATGATAGCAAATCATAAACACATAAGCATAGCATAATGGTTTGGGTTAGTCCAGGTTCATGACGTACTACACATTCCCATCGAAATGGTTATGTGTAGTCGTAGTTTCTTGAGGAAGTCCTTGTGGGGAGTTCTGTGCCACTTGCGGGCAGGAGGACGAAGCCTTTTCATGGTCAACGTACACGTGACGGTTCTTGGGACATACCACAAACCCACATAACATGCGTAATTCAAAGTCTTGTAAACTTGATTGCCAAACTGGCATTTGTTTAGAAATTTACTTTTCCTATCTTTTGGAAATCATGATTTCATGTACATGTATGCTTGAAAGGAGAAAACCCCCTTTTTGAAGCCTTTTCAAAAAGAATCATGAATGCAAATCATATAGCAACATATAATCATTGCACAATAACAATTAAAGCAACGTTGATGATGCAATTTAAAACATTAAGTCTTTCTTGATTTGAACAAAACAATGAGTGACTTATTTATTCTATTATAAATATGAACCCACCTTGAATTCCTTGCTTATACTTGCTCAGGAATGAGTTTCCTCTTGATCCTCTTGCTCCTCTTGCCTCACTTGATTTCCTAAAACAAGAACCAAAATCCCATTCAAAAACTCATGCTGAAACAATATTTCTATTCTTAACTTCCATCCAAAATTTCATATCCTTAGAGACTGATTCAAAACTTCACTTCTTCACAAAACTTGTAGCTCGATGTCTCTAGTTTACAACGCATCACAAATCACTTCAATCGGACTTCTATAACATAAGATATGCCCACAACATCAAAATTCATTTTTGCTGGAAACTGAGGGCTCGCCGCGGCGAAGACCACGCTCGTCGCGACGAATAGCTTGCTCCTCGTCGCGACGAAGGTCCGTGCTCGACACGACGAACGGCCCATGCTCGTCGCGACGAACACAAAATTCCTACATCGCGACGTGCGGGTCTGGAGAACATCTCCGAACCCGAATTTTCAGCATGTTCAACATCAATCCTTCCCATTTTGACAAAGCAACACACCTAAACTCAAGATCATGCCTTATACTTCAGTTCTAAACTCATTCTATCACGAAATCATCATCAAGACACAACAAGATCATCAACCCAAAGAATTTAACCAAAACTTCCGAAAACCCTAAAACCATCGGTTCTAACATCATTCCAAGCAAATCCAGGGTTTAAACCATCTCAAACAAGAAGAAATAAACTCATACTTACTTGTTGAAGCTTCAAATTCGATCAAAAATCGTTAACCCTAGCTTTCCTCTTTTCTTCTTCTTCTTCCTCTCTTCCTACGACTCCCTCTTCTCCTTTCCTTTCTTTCCCCTTTCTTTCTTTTCTTCTTCTAAATCCTTAAGTCTAAATAAAGGCACAAAGACTAGAATGCCCCTCCTTGCTAAGCCTAAATCAAACCAACTTAAGTGAACTTCCTATAATGCCCTCATACATTTTACCCTTTCATAACACTTATTCCATACTAAACTCAAATAATTCTTAATTTTCCACTAACACTTCCAATAAAATCAAAATATGCAACAAATCATACTATCAATATAATTCATGCTTAATAACATCAATAGCAACAATTTGGGGCCCAACACCAATACTAAAGTGGTTTTCACCACTTTTACCTGTATTTAATTTTTAAGTATATAATACTAAGGAGGAACGGGATGGACGAATACGCAATTCCATCCCGCTGTCCATTTTATCTAACAATTACCTTATAATTTCTTTTCATTTCTTTTCTTCTCGCCATTTCTATGTTGTGATATCAGCTCCTGTCTCTTTTCCTCTATTGATTAATAACTCTTATATTAAATGCTATCCATCAAGTTAATTTATTTTCATTTAATTAACACACATATGTAGAAACTTCTACATTTAATGCAGCCACCAAACTCTTTTTCTCACGCACCCACCAAACCCTTTTTCTCTTTCTCCATGTATTAAACTTCCACTGTTTTGATAAATATCCAGAAACACGGATCTCAGAATATTATCGATGATGTTCTATTCATTATCTTCTTTCTGATTCAACACATACTTAAACTTCTAAAAGACTTGACAATAGCAGGGCCTATAACTCCATTTCTCTACTTTGTCGTTCATTATGCGTGCAAATTAATGGTTTTTGCATTATTATTAGAATCCTAACTATTAATTTTGTTTTTCTAGGGCAAGCACGTGTAAAACAAACTACTCGGACTTGTTTGTGTTTTCCTCCAGAGTCTGATTCTAAATACAATCATTCATGGTAAGTAAACTCTTTTATATAAGAAATGTGTTGCATGTTCAACGCATACTTAAACTTTCGAAAGACTTGACAATAACAAGGCTTATAACTCCATTTCTCTACTTTGTCATTCATTATGCCTGCAAATGAATGATTTTTGCGTTATTATTAGAATCCTAATTGTTAATTTTGTTTTTCTACAGGCACGTGCAAAATAGACTTGTTTGTGTTTTCCTCCAAAGTTTGATTCTAAATACAATCATCCATAGTAAGTAAACTCTTTTATATAAGAAATGTGTTGCATGTCTCTAAACTCACCTCGTTGTTTGTCTTAATCACTTGCTTTTTACTTCTCTTTCTTTTACATTCAACTGCAAATTCATATTTTGTTTTATTTTGATCAATTGTTCGTGGTTTTGCAGTGAAGAATTTGTTCGTTGACATCCAAACTTTTTGTATCCAATTGTCACAAATGAGGTTTTTTTTATTCCATGGATTTCGGTGCCTTTAGTTTTTGCCTTGCTGACTGTAGGATCTTATATTTGCAACTCTTTCCAATTTGTAGCTTTCTATTTTGCTTCATAATGATATAGCAGGTATAGTATTTTGACATAAAGTATACTAATTTTTTGGATAAGAGTTGGATTCAATTTATTTTTAAATTTGTATGCTCGAATCTAATCTATCCTAATCTTTGATGATACAGATGCCAAGTCTGAGAGGAGCATAAATCTAGAAATAGGGTGTCAACTCATCAGCAAGATAAGGTTAGTATATTATAGACTTAAATATAACATAATGGCATGTAATTGTTTTTCCCCTTGTGTCAGTGTCTCTGAGCTCACCTCGTTGTTTGTCTTAATTACTTGCTTTTTACTTCTCTTTCTTTTACATTCAACTGCAGATTCATATTTTGTTTTATTTTAACCAATTGTTCGTGGTTTTCCGGTGAAGTATTTGTTCGTTGAACTCCAAACTTTTTGCATCCAACTATCACAAATGAGGATCTTTTTCTTCCATGGATTTCAATGCCTTTACTTTTTGCCTTGGTAGGATCCTATAGTTGCAACTCTTTCCAATTTGTAACTTTCTGTTTTGCTTCATAATGATATAGCATCTATAGTATTTTGACAGAAAGTATACCATTTTTTGGATGAGAATTGGATTTCAATTTAATTTTTAAATTTCATGCTTGAATCTAATCTATGTTAATCTTTGATGATACAACTGCCAAGTCTGAGAGGAGCATAAATCTAGAAATAGGGTGTCAACTCATCAAAAAGATGACGTTAGTATAATAATATAGCATAATGGCATGTAATTGTTTTTTTTCCCCTTTTTCAATGTCTACAGCTCATTACAGCTCATTCCTATAATCTTATAACTGCTCTGAGTAGGTTCCATCCTTTTGTTTGCCCAATTTATATAATATCATTGCTGTCAATATTCTGCTCTATCAAAATATACCAATAAAGATGTAGATTTCCTTGATTAGATTTGAATTTGTTATATTGCATTTTGGATTAATCAATGCCTTTAGTTTTTGCCTCGGTAGGATCTCAGGTTTGCAACTCTTTCCAATTTGTAGCTTTCTATTTTGCTTCATAACGATATAGTAGCTATAGTATTTTGACAGAAATTATACTAATTTTTTTATGAGAATTGGATTTCAATTTAATTTTAAAATTTTTATGTTTGAATCTAATCTATGTTAATCTTTGATGATACGTATGCCACGTCTGAGAGGAGCACAAATTTAAAAATAGGGTGTCAAAGATGAGGTTAGTATATTATAGACTTAAATATAGCATAATAGCATGTAAATGTTTTTCCCCTTTGTCAATGTCTACCGTTGATTTCCATAATCTTATAACTGCTCTGAGTAAGTTCCATCCTTTTGTCTGCCCAATTCATATAATATCACTGCTGTCAATATTCTGCAGTATCAAAATATACCAATAAAGATGTAGATTTCCTTGATTAGATTTGAATTTGATTTGTTGTATTTTGTATTAACCAGTGCCTTTAGTTTTTGCCTCGGTAGGATCATATGTTTGCAACTCTTTCCAATTTGTAGCTTTCTATTTTCCTTCATAACGATATAGCAGCTATAGTATTTTGACAGAAAGAATACTAATTTTTTGGATGAGAATTGGATTTGAATTTAATTTTTAAATTTTTATGCTTGAATCTAATCTATGTTAATATTTGATGATACAAAAGGCAAGTCTGAGAGGAGCACAAATTTAGAAACAGGGTGTCAGCTCATCAGCAAGATGAGGTTAGTATATTATATACTTAAATATAGCATAATGGCATGTAATTGTTTTTCCCATTTGTCAAAGTCTACCACTCATTTCCATAATCTTATAACTACTCTAAGTAGGTTCCATGAATTTGTTTGGCCAATTCATAACGTATCACCGCTGTCAATATTCTACCGTATCAAAATATACCAATACAGATGTAGATTTCCTTGATTAGATTTGAATTTGATATATTGCATTTTGGATTAATCAGTACCTTAGTTTTTATCTTTGTAGGATCTTATGTTTGCAACTCTTTTTACAATTTGTAGCTTTCTGTTTTGCTTCATAACGATACAGCAGCTATAGTATTTTGATAGAAATTATAGTTTTTTTTAGAATTAGATTTCAATTTAATTTTTAAGTTTTATGCTTGAATCTTATCTATGATAATCTTTGATTATACAGATGCCAAGTCTGAGAGGAGCACAAATCTTGAAATAGGGTGTCAACTCATCAGCATAATGAGGTTAGTATATTATAGACTCAAATATAGCATAACGACATGTAATTGTTTTTCCCCTTTCTCAACATCTACCGCTCATTTCCATAATCTTATAACTGCTCTGAGTAGGTTCCATCCTTTTGTTTGCCCAATTCATATAATATCACTGCTGTCAATTTTCTACTGTATCAAAATATACCAATAAAGATGTAGATTTTCTTGATTAGATTTGAATTTGATTTGTTGCATTTTGGATTAATCAGTGCCTTTAGTTTTTGCCTCGGTGGGATCTTATGTTTGCAACTCTTTCTAATTTGTAGCTTGATGTTTTGCTTTATAACGATATAGCAACTATAGTATTTTGACAAAAAGTATACTATTTTTTTGGATGAGAATTGGATTTGAATTTAATTTTTAAATTTTTATGCTTGAATCTAATCTATGTTAATCTTTAATGATAAAGATGTCAAGTCTAAGAGAAGCACAAATTTAGAAATAAGATGTCAGCTCATCAACAGGATGAAGTTAGTATATGATGGACTTAAATATAGCATAATGGCATGTAATTGTTTTTCCCTTTTGTCAATGTCTACTGCTCATTCCCATAATCTTATAACTGCTCTGAGTAGGTTCCATCCTTTTGTTTGCCCAATTCACATCATATCATTGCTGTCAATATTCTGTTGTATCAAAATATACTAATAAAGATGTAGATTTCCTTTATTAGATTTGAATTTGATATGTTGCATTTTGGATTAATTAGTGCCTTCAGTTTTTGCCTTAGTAGAGTCTTATGTTTGCAACTCTTTCTAATTGATAGCTTTCTATTTTGCTTCATAACGATATAGCAGTCATAGTATTTTGATAGAAAGTATACTAATGTTTTGGGTGAGAATTAGATTTCAATTTAATTTTTTAATTTTTATGCTTGAATCTAATCTATGTTAATCTTTGTTGATACAGATGCCAAGTTTGAGAGGAGCACAAATCTAGAAATAGGGTGTCAGTTCATCAGCAAGATTAGGTTAGTATATTATAGACTTAAATAAAGCATAATGGCATGTAATTGTTTTCCCCTTTGTCAATGTCTACCTCTCATTCCCATAATCTTATAACTACTCTGAGTAGGTTCCATCCTTTTTTTTGCCTAATTCGTATCATATCACTGCTGTCAATATTCTACTGTATCAAAATATACCAATACATATGTAGATTTCTTTGATTAGATTTGAATTTGATATGTTGCATTTTGGATTAATTAGTGCCTTTAGTTTTTGCCTTGGTAGTATGTTTGCAGCTCTTTCCAATTTGTAGCTTTTTGTTTTGCTTCATAACGATATAACAGCTATAATATTTGGACAGAAAGTATACTAATTTTTTGGATGAGAATTGGATTTCAATTTAATTTTTAAATTTTTATGCCTGAATCTAATCTATATTAATCTTTGATGATACTGATGCCAAGTCTGAGAGGAGCACAAATCTTGAAATAGGGTGTCAGCTCATCAACAAGATGAGGTTAGTATATTAGTGACTTAAATATAGCATAATGACATGTATTTTTTCCCCTTTGTCAATGTCTACCGCTCATTCCCATAATCTTATAACTGCTCTAAGTAGGTTCCCTCCTTTTGTTTGCCTAATTCATATCATATCACTGCTGTCAATATTCTGCTGTATCAAAATATACCGGTACAGATGTAGATTTCCTTGATTAGATTTGAATTTGATATGTTGCATTTTGGATTAATCAGTTCCTTTAGTTTTTGCCTTGGTAGGATCATATGTTTGCAACTCTTTCCAATTTGTAGCTTTTTGTTTTGCTTCAGAACGATATATCAGCTATAGTATTTTGATAGAAAGTGTACTAATTTTTTGTATGAAAATTGGATTTCAATTTAATTTTTAAATTTTTATGCTTGAATCTAATCTATGTTAAACTTTGATGATATAGATGCCAAGTCTGAGATGAGCACAAATCTAGAAATATGGTGTCAATTCATCAACAAGATGAGGTTAGTATATTATAGACTTAAATATAGCATAATGGCGTGTAATTATTTTTCCCTTTTGTCAATGTCTTCGGATCATTCCCCTAATCTTATAACTGCTCTAAGTAGATTCCATCCTTTTATTTGCCCAATTTGTATCATATCACTGCTGTCAATATTCTGCTGTATAAAAATATACCAATACAGATGTAGATTTTCTTGATTAGATTTGAGTTTGATATGTTGCATTTTGGATTAATTAGGTTTAAACTTATGCTCCATTTTAATTGAATTCAGACGTAAGCTCAATTCATCCTAAATATTACGGTTAAATATAGTTTGTAAGACTAAATCAATTCAGACTAGGTTTAAATTTGGAAATAATTACTCTTCCATATGTCTACATTTGTTTTAGTGTTACGTTTTTACTCTTAATAGCGTTGGATTTGTTTGGGAGAAAGGATCCATATATATGCTGCAAGTAGTTGACTAATATTAGAGTCGTTAATTATATAGGTTTATTTTATTTTTCCTTTGTTAGATCAAGGATGTTTATATTTTACGATTTAATCACATACTAGTGTTTTCTTTATGTACTTTTTTTATAAAAATTTATGTATCCGTTATTTAGATGAGGTCTTTCTGAGGATGGTATGTTTGATGCTTTCTATTTATTAGTATCGTGACTTTACCTCTTTTTTGCTGGCAAGTGGACAGTAGTTCGAGGCTCATGCTTCTTCGCATCCTATATTTCATATTCTTTATCGTGGTGCTCCTACAGCCAAGTATATGAAGATTATATTTCTATGGTGGGATGATATATTTATTATTAGAAAATCACCTAGAGGAAATCAGGGAAAATTTGCTTCCATTGTTAACTTTGCTTATTTTTATTTCGAGGTTGATATTATGACAATATTTTAGGATCTTTTCCAGGATAGTACTTCGATCGCTAATGTCTTTATCTTGATTAAGCTGTGATTTTTAATTGTAGAATATCAAACTACACTTTGAGGACGAAATTTCTTAAGGAGGGAAGAATTGTAACACCCCATGTTAGGAGTTAGAAAATTTAGGAATTTACAGTACATCATATGCTTTGCATAATTGAGTATTCACTACTATATGCATATGAATTTTGACTTATACAAATAATTGTACATGCATTCATGACATTTTCCGGGTATAATTGATTTCTAAATGCAATTAAAATGTAAATTGTGGATTATTGGCGTTAAAAATTTTATTTGAAAACTATTAGTATTATTTCGAAATTTTTGGTAAATTTTAGAAAATTTCTGAAATTTTGGGGTATGTTAGACTAGGAAAAATAAGGGAAAATATTATATTAGAAATTAATTGACAATTGGACAAATTCTAGAGTGACAAACGGATAAATTAATGTGTGACATGTGAACCATTAGTGAAGTGACAAATGGTAGCATATTTGGTGGACAAATGGAAGACATGCATTAGAGATAAGTGTCAAGGCTTAAATGAGACATTAGTAAAAAGAAAAGAAGGTTTCTGCAGTCTTCCTTTGGTTCCATCGAAGATCACCTTATTGTTCATCCCCGAAGTTAACTTATTTCTAGGTATTGGTTTATATGCTTGCTTCTTACATCAATGTTACACCTTGCAAAGTCTTTTGACATTTAAGTTTTTTTTTTCTTTTTATTATTATTAGATCCTTGTGCCTTTCCATCCACCAAAAATTTCTTGGTTGCTCTCCCCATTTCTGAAATTTTTGCTAAAGAGAGAGAAGCTTAAGTCAAGTAAGTTACATGGATGTCTTAATGTTTTAATGAATGCATACGTGAATGATGATATTTTCTTGCTTGTGGATGGAATGCAAGCATAAGTGGCTATAGTTTCTGTTTTGGTTTGTGGGTTGTTACTGTTCATGAGAACAAAATTTACAGTTGAGAGAGAGTTGAAGATGGTAAAATACGTGTATGATTGGTTTTGGTGTTTTGAATATAAACTTGAATTTGAGCTGTTTTGGGACTAAGTTGAGTTAATATGGAAGTGAATAAGAGGGATAAATGTAAGAGTATAAGTTGTGATGAGGAATTAAGTAGAAGAGAGGAAGAAAATGGAGGTGTGTTTCTGCAAAAATATGGAGAATTTCGTGCGAAAATCGTGATTCTACAGTACAAGGTGGCAGTGCAAAAATCAAACTTTCTAATACTAAACAGTTCTGACTCTTTTTGCTATAACTTTGTCATACGACCTCCAAATCACTTAAAAATTGAACCAATGGACTCCTAAGACATTTTTCTTTTTTTTCCATAAAAATTTAGAGCCATATGAATTGATTAGAAAAAGATTGATTGACTCAAAGTGAGGGTATGTGCTGATTGACTAATTATTCAAAATTCGTTCACATCTTAACATATCAAAACAAATATTTTCTTTACTTTATGTTTATTTGATCTTTAATTTATAAAATTTAACAAATGACAATAATATGCACGATTATGACTAATATATGATTAATAATAATAATAATAATAATAATAATAATAATAATAACTAGTTATTACATAACTTACGATTATTTAATCATATCAATTAATGAAAACATGTTATAGTTGAAATTAATAGTAACAAAAAAGAAAATAATAAAGAGATTCAACTTTATTAAGCCCATTAACGCTAAAGCATGTTTGAATTATACTTAATTTATAAGTTACCCGAACATTATAATTATATTTAATAATCAAATTTAAATTAAATAATAATATTTACATTAATTATGTTCGCATTAAATATGAAATTATATTTTGTTGATTAAGCAATCAATAATGGTATAGTTAGCTAATTGATCATGCTTAGATTAATTAATTATATTTTCTTTATATGTTGACTATATTATAACTAATCAATCAGTTAATTATGTTATAATTAATCAACTAATTAATAATATATTAAATGATTAATTATTCATTAATGAACGATTTTAAAAAATCAGGTTGATGTTAATTACCCGGTAACAAGAAAAACAAAATGACAAGCATGGCTGTGCACACCAGTGAACATTAAGTCAAAGGCTACTCAAATCAAGCTATACATATATACTCAGACATAAGTTAGAAATCGCGGATAAACCAAAAGAGAAGAAGAAATGATTAAAAAAAATGATGTCTCGTAAAAATAAAACCTTCAAAAGAGTTGCACAAAAGTGATAAAGTCACCCTACAAGGGCACGATCGTCAGATTGAAGAAATTTTGGAAAAACCATGATCGTGCACAAGCACCATCGCCAAATCAACGAATTACCGAGAATTGCGCAATTGTCCGTACCGCAGTTTTGAACTCGTAACACATTTTCTTTTGTCTCCACCAAATTTGAGTAGTATCTAAATTCATAAGAAATTAATAATTATTTAATTATAACATAATTAATTCATTTAATTTTTATGATATGTTTCACACTTAAATAATAGAATCAAATAGTTTAAATACAATTATTTAATTAACTTATTAATCAATTTTAACATCAGCAATAATAATTAAAATATAACAAATCAACTGTTTTATGAAAATATACTTTATTTATACATTAATTATTAATCATTAACTATTTAATTTATTCAGTTCTAATTAATAATTATTAATACATAATAAAATTATAGATCTATTAAAATATAATTAATTTATTAAGTAGTTGATGTCAATATTTACTATATATTTTACCCATTATTAATTATTATGTACTAATATTTAGTATATATATACATACTCAGTATATATATAACTTAAGTGATCACACCTGTTACTTTGTTTTAAATAAATAAATTATTAAGTAGAATATTATTCATTTGTTGATTAACATATATGCTAAACATGAACATGTACTGCTTAATCTCTTCGATCTTTTAGCTCTTGTCAAGCTCCATATTTTCATTTCTTCCTCTCTTTTTTTTTTTTTTTGCCTAATCTACGATTTCTAACTTATGTCTATTATTTTCTATTCATTTTACTTTCATTCACATCTTAATTTATTTCCATACAAATTAAAATTTTATGACTAATTTAGTCTCAAATTAATCTAAACTTCATTCAAAAAATTGCAGTTAATAATTAATACTAGATAATAATACTTTATTGAATATAATTAATTTATAATTAACTTACTAATTAAATATTTATTAATAGATTGGTTACTTATTAGTGTTGGTGTGAAGTAACTATATTTTAATAAATCAAATAATTAAATATATTCCAATTATTATTAATAATAATTGAATTAATTTATTATATTATAATAACTATTAATTTTATCAAAATTAATTAATTAACTATGATTAATTTAAATATAATTATACTTAAATTATAATAATGTTATTATGCATATTTGCTCTGAAATAATGAATAATAATAAACAGTTGATATCAATGCGCATTATTTTAATATACTTAAATATTATTAATTTTGATATAATATAAACAAGCTTATACTTAAATAAGTAGTCAATATTAATATTTGGTATATATATTACTGTATTAATAATTATTATTAATTATTATATAGTTTATACTACTGAATATTTTTTCATCCTATTATTTTAATATACTTAAATAATTGTTAATGAATTAATCATAGTTAATTAATTAATTTTGATATAATTAATAGTTATTAGACTATACTAAATTAATTCAATTATTACTAACAATTATTAGAATATATTTAATTATTTGATTTATTAAAATATAGTTACTTGATTAAGTAGCCAATATTAATATTTGATATATATGTTACTGAATCGTGATTATTATATTGTTTATATATATGTATATATATGTATGTACGTATGTAGATAATTAGAAGAACAAATAAAAGAAATAAATGACGTAACATCTCACACCCGTAAAGGAGTGTCATATATGTGACTTGTTAAGTCTCGTCTGTGAATAAGTGTATAACATTAACACGGGTGTGACTTTTAGTCATATATATATATAGTTATTTGATTAATTATATAATTAATTAATACTAAGTAATAATTATATATATAATTATTATTACTTAGTATTAATTAATTATATAATTAATCAAATAACTATATATATATAATTATTATTACTTAGTATTAATTAATTATATAATTAATGAAATAACTAATTATATATATATATATATATATATATGTCGTGGCTGTGACTTAGATACATTATATATATATAGCAAAAGAAATGGAAGGCTCTGAGAGCGGAAAAAAAGACCGTTTGTTTCCGTGCGACTTCCCAATTGCTTCTTCGGAGTCGCGACTCCCGACTCACTTGTGCTCGCACTACTCATGTTTTTGCTTTACCAGGTATCCAGAATGTCTTCTTATGTTGGTTATAAAGTCCTCCGCCATGCAGCTGCCGTAGTTTGTCTGGGCCTCGTATACACTGTACTTGTGTGTGTCGAATCCAAAATCTACTTCAGAAGTTTGTTGTTTTAGTTGGTAAATGATATTGAACAAAGTCAAAAGCATAGAAAGATTAAGAAATAGACTATACTTAGAGAGCCAGTCTCCTACATAGAATCTTTCATGGCTAGCCCAATCAGTGTAGTTGGAACCAGGTAGCCACGTATGCTTTCCTCCTCCAACCCTGTGCAGAACTGGCTCTCTGCATTCCCCAGTCACTACTCACTACCATCAACAAAAATACCCATCTCAAAACCTCCATTTCCGGTTGGACTGTTCAACAAGCAACAGTGTCATAACGACCAGTACCAGGCTTTTAATGCCAATACCAATATATACAGCATGAATAGGTCCTTGAAGAACTCGTGTTACTGTGCCTGTGATCAGATCACCACTATTGCATGCACTTCTCTTCCACTTAGTTTAGCAAATGCCATTCTCATGCATGCCTTCTGTATCCAGTTCATCGTCACCTCTTGGATCGACTACGTTCTCTGCAAAATGTACCATTTTCTTCTTCTTCTTCTTGTTCTTCCTCTCCCCATCCTCACACCAACAGAGAAACAGAGAAGTACCCATCAGACAAAATGAGACTAAACAACACAGAAGAGAGAGAAACAGTTGCTAAGTCGTTGCAGTTATCAGTGTACTTAATTATATATATTTAATAATATTTATATCTCACGGCGAGAGGCATTTATTCGTTTTAATACTCTTGTGACTTAAGATGCCACACTTTAGTTATGTATTAATTATTAAATATGACTGGATAAACTGATTTATAAATAAATTATGTTATATGTTATATTTTAATTATTATTAATTGTTTGACATAGAGAACACTACTAGTAATTTAATACATCAATTAATTAATTATATATTAATTATTATTAATTATAACTGAATAAACTAAAGAATTATTATTATTAATTATAACTGAATAAATTAAAGAGTTAATAAATAAAAATTAATTTATAAATTAATTATAATTTAATAATAAATCAACTATTTCATTATATTTTTATTATTAATAACACTATATCATAATGAATAAGTATAATTCAGAAAAAAATAACTGCAAAATTTAATGATAAATATATTATATTATATTATATATATATATATAATTATTTATTTAATTAATTATTTCATTAATTACAAATGTACTACTTAATTACCAACCGTGATTAGTAACAACGATAATAATAATAATTAAATATATAACAATTAATTAATCAATCTATTGATTATAATTTACTCAATCAATTAATTACATGTAATTAATTTGTATTATGTTTTATAATTTTTTATTTATCTAGTAATTATGGATCATTTGCTGTAATTATTTTATCAAATTTAGATTCACTTAAAATTAAATCAGCCATAAATTTTCATTTGTAAACGAAGTATCATTTAATAAATCAAATAATTTATTATATACTAATTATTATGCATTATATGAAAATTAATTAATTAACTATACTTTATACACGTTAAATTAAGAAATGAAAATATTATCTTAGTCACACGGACACTAATAAGTAATCAATATATTAATTACTACTCCCTCTGTTTCATAATAAGAGTCGTTTTAGATACATTTTAATTATTCAAAATAAGTTTCATTCTTGACTTTGTATGCATACTTATAACTTTTCTTCCAAAATTAACCTTTCATTTCTCTCTCATCTTAATTATACAGATCACAATTTCAAGACAATTTCTCTCACAATTTCATTTAAGATGCTAATTACCGAGGTAATTTTATGGAAGTATTAATAAGGGTATATCTATAATTTTATTAGCTTTCTTAATAAGCGTGTATTTTTCTAAAACGACTCTTATTATGAAACGGAGGGAGTATTTATTTAGTAAATAATTCACTAAAAGAAAAAGAGCAGAATAGCGACGAAAATTTAGGGACCGATATTGTTCTGTCGGTAATTACCAATGGAATAAACTAATACATCGACAAAATCATATGGGAAATAAGATTTTACTGGCAGTATAAATTCTGTTAGTAAATGGCGTCAGTATTTATGTTTGTAATTCGTCGTCTACGAGCTAAAAGAAAACGACATCTTTTGGTTATCTCGAAATGGCGTCTTTTTGGATAACTTAGAAACTATGGCCATTATAGCTTAACAAAAACAACGTTGTTTGGTTAAAATCCAATCCAAACGACGTCGTTTTGTAATTTTATAAACATTTAAAATATTGACAAAACGACGTCGTTTTGGTGAAAACCAATACGACGTTGTTTTCCACATGAAGCTATAACGTTCACAGCATAACAAAAACGACATCGTTTGATTAAAACCAAATCGACGTCGTTTTCCTGATTAAGCTATAACGTTTATAACTTAACAAAAACGACGTCGTTTGGTTAAAATTCAAACGACATCATTTTATGAAATTATAAACGTTTAAAATATAACCAAAAAGACGTTGTTTTGAACATAACCAAAACGACGACGTTTTGGTTATGTTTTAAAGCTTCCCAAGCCCTCCCCACACCCAGTCCCGCGCACACCCCAGCTTTTACTTCCTCTCCTCTCTGTCAATTGTCACCTCTATCTCCTGCCATCGTCGTTGTCTGTTGTGCTGTCGTCGTCGAGGCTTGCGTCGCTAGCATCCTCTGCTCCGACGGTCTTAACTGAAGGTAATGTTGTTTTGGAAAACCTTCCTCTCCTTTCTTCGGTGAGTAACAGTCGGCGGATTTTGTTTTTGGTTCATATGGAGTTTTTGTTTGGTTTTAAATGTTAATTAGTGATTGTTAATGATAGGCTATGTATTTGTTGGAGATTAATGAAAAAAATTAGGATTTTGTCTTGAATTAGGGATGAAGAATTTTATGCATACCAAGTGTTTGACAAAATGCATACAAGTGTTTGTCTTGAATTGTTCTTGAACTTTTGTGTTTCTTTAATTATATTATTATAATTTGTTATATTGTTATAATTAAATGGATACTAATTAAGATCAATTTTGTTTAAATATGAATAATACATTTA
>JANIJH010545928.1:0-16341 GCA_024520975.1 Erythroxylum areolatum
GAAATACACAATTCAACCCCCCTTCTTGTGCATTTATACATCGTATAATAAGTCTTGTATTAACGTGTGATTCACTTATAAAGGCGTTGCGACTTGAGTAGCTAGTTTGAAGCGCTTCCACATAGAGTTTTGCTCAGTGAACTCTGATTCTGCACGTAGAGCTATGCTCCGTGAACTCTATTTTGACTGAGCCATATGGGCCAGTATTTATGTAGGTGATAAGCACTCAGTCACAACAATAAGAATGAACACGAATCTCATGCATATAGTATATAAGACTGAAGATCATGATTGGTTTGTAAGGTGATATTGAATGATTATGTGACCTGCCATCTTATGTGATTATCTGGACAATAAATGTATACTTAAAAATGAGTAATTTATTTTATATGAGATATGTGTATAAGATATGGTGAATTCATCAATGATGGTTCACTCATTGAGTTCGCAAAACTCATCAAAATTGCAACGTTGTCTTTTTAGGACTAAAAGAAGACTCTAGCTACTGAGGGGCTCTACTACTGTGTGGTTTTGTATTTTGGCAAGAGAAGTAATGGCTCAAAGGTCAGTCAAATGGGATTTTTAGGTGACTTAGATGGATTTGATGTATTTTCCTCTTTCATGTAGCACTACTGTATTAGATTTTGTGAATGTACATATAGAATTTATTGAAAGACACAATGTAGACATTCGGTGTTTACGAAAAGAAATAAAAAAAAGGGTTGGTTTTTCAATATAGTGGATTTCTTATGATGCTTTACAAGTGATTATAATACCATGCCATGTAAAGTGAGTGTAGCGATCGAACGTAGCATGCCCTTATCCTAGGGTATGTGTCGGAATGACCTTCGGGCGCCTCGACGCGTATCCTTAGGTAAAGGGGCACTACATTTCATGTTCTTTTTCTTCTTTCCATTCAAACCAAAATGCCATGAAACAATTCCATGGCATAACATGTTCATATATCACAATGCATTTTTGCATATTCATAATAATTCAAATCCAATCCATGAAGCATATACACACATATAAGCAATTTCTTCAAATCATTTGAAAACGGTATATACACATTTATGAAGTACTTGAAATCATTTTGCTCTCTTGATTTGGGAAAAACTTTAATGACTCATTATTTAATTATAAACATGAAACCCACCTGATTTCTTTGCTTATAACTTGCTCAAAGATGCCTCTCCTCTTGCTCCTTTTGCCTTCCTTGAATCCCTTTATCAATAACAAAAATCCCACTGAAAAGGATTTTGAATTGAAATTCTTCAAAACAAAATAACTAAAATTGGTTCTAGAATACTTAAACCCAAGCCTTCCTTAAACTCCATGAACTAAAATCTTTCCAAAAATCCAAAAGATTTAAAATGATCTTACCTTCACTCTTCACCAAATGATGGGATCTTTAGCTCAAAGGGAAGCTCTTCTCTTCCTCTACTTGTTTCATTTCTTGATCAACTCCGAAATCTCTCTTGTAGGTAAGGGAAATTGAAACCCTAGCTTGTTTTCTCTTCTTTCCCTCTTTCTCTTCTTCTCTTTGTACTTCTCTCTCTTTTTCATGACTTTCTCTCTCTTTTCTCTAGAACTTTCATTCTTCTCTTCTACTTCTCCTCCCATTTATGTTTTTCTTCTTTATTTATAGGCAAGACAACACTTCTTCTTCCAATTATGCCCTTAATGAGTCTAAAAAGTCCATTTTATCCTTCCTTATAGGCTTATGTTCTTTTAAATTTAAATGTCTTGCCAAAAATACCCTAGAACATTCTATCATAACATTTTCTTCTAGAAAAATCTTCTCTATTATCTTACGTTTTCAATGACACCAAAAGCATTCAATTTGGTTCAGTAGTGTGAAAGTTATACTCCAATATCTCCAGATTGCTTTTATTCCGAGACAGTACCCTATACTCAAATTCTATCCAAAAATTGAAACTCTTAGAGTCCTATTTAAAATTTTATTTCTTCATATAATTTTTATCCCTATGTTTCTAATTTATTCCAAATAAAAAATATCTCATTTGGAACTCTACATATCAAGATATCATCAAAATACTGAAGTATGTTCAATAAAACATCCAACTCATATTCTTCCAACTGAACCCCTCATTTTCATTCAATCCATATTTTTCAATTCAACACCAAAAGCTATCAATTTTCTTATAGAGGTATAAAAATCCAATATGAGTCTATTGCTTTAAGAATCACCTCATTCGGAGTTCAGAGGATGAAGTTATGGCCAAAAGAATCCAACATGTTAATGTCCTTAATCAATTCGTACCTCTCTTGACACAATTGCCATAACTTTCTCTACGGATGTCGGATTGCATTCTTTCTTATACCATTTGAAATAAAACTTCTAGATCTAAAATTTTCATGAAGCTTACAAAATGTAATTTAGCATCTAAAAGGATCAGAAATAGGACAGAAGATGATGATACAAACTAAGACGATGAACGGTAACTTCGTCTTAGATGAATAGTAACTTCATCTTAGAATGTACAGTAACTTCATCTTAGAATGAACAGCAACTAAGACGATAACATCATCTTAGAATGAACAGTACATCATCTTAGAATGAACAGTAACTAAGACAATGAACAGTAACTAAGACGAAGCAACACTACAACTTGTAATGCTCGTATCTCTCAACTCAGATATCCAAAATTTACAAACTTTATACCGTTGGAAAGTTGGAAAGATCATCTACAACTTTTATGAAGAAATTAAAAACAATTTCTTCATTTATAAGGGTCAAAATTCCAAATCAATGTGGCTGTCCCAAAAGTTCCATCCTAAACTAGACAATGCAACATTACAACCTGTAATGCTAGTATCTCTCAACTCCGATATCCAAAAATTTCATACTTTATATCAATGGAAAGCTAGAAATATAAGTTACAACTTTCATGAAATTTTTTTGATCAAAATCTCTCTAGATCAACCAAGAAAATTCATAGAACTTTCAGATCAAAAATCTAACTCTCCACTACTATTCATTCCCAAAATTTTTAGACTTCAAATTTTCAAAAACTAACATTTCAAACTTTTATTTCTAGTTTTTCTACTCCATTTCAATCAACTCATTCACCATAAATTCGTACTACTCCAAAATATACAAGTTTAGTCAAAAAATCATCAAAAGCTAAAATTCATAATCAACCTATTCATGTTTTGTTACTTCTACATTTTCAACTTTCATGCTCAAACACAATTCTTCCTCTCAACTTCCATTTACACAATCTTTCTCACTTTAGACCATCATCTTACAATGTTTTTCAACTCAAAAACCATTCTATTGGTTATCTCTAACACTCATATATTCAAGTACACTCATCATCAACTTTCTAAATTCACTATCTTAATATTGTACATCATTTCAAATTCAAGATTTCTCCTTTTCTTCACTCATAACTAATCACTAACAATTTCTCATTTAATAGTTCTAACTTTTAAGAAAATTACAAGGTCCAACAATCTACGCATTCATTCATCGCATCGCATCTGGCATTTAGTCTGCATTGTGATAGGGAGTTATTACGATATGGACTAGAGGTTACTACACCAATAGGTAGTACTACAGATATAGGAGAGGTCATCAAGGGGTGCTTGATTCGGATTGATCCAGCAGAGTTAGAGACAGATCTGATTATAGTACAACTGAGGGAGATAGATATTATTCTAAGCATGGACTAACTCACTGCTCATAGGGATATTATAAACTACTATACTAAAGAGGTGGTACTAGAATCTCCTAGTCAACCGAGAGCATTCTTCAGAGGAATTAGTCAAACAGTGCCAGCTAGGTTGATATCTTTCATGAGTGCATTGAGGTTGATGCAGGGTGGATGTGAGGCCTATCTAGCCCACGTCATTAATACTAGAGTTGAACAGAATGTGTAGGACATTCCTGTGATTAGGGAATTCCTGGATGTGTTTCCCACAGAGCTATCTGGCTTACCTCTAGATAGGGAAACATAGTTCATCATTGATCTAGTTCTAGGTGTTGCTCCTATATCTATTCCTTCATATAGGATGGCACCTGTAGAACTAAAGGAGTTGAAGATTCAACTTCAGGAGTTGCTGGAAAAGGGTTTTGTTAGACCCAGTGTATCATCATGGGGAGCTCCAGTGTTGTTTGTAAAGAAAAAAGATGGGATTTTGAGTTATACATCAATTATAGGCAACTGAATCGATGTATTCACTAAGTTGTAGCGAGCTCAGGTATTCACTAAGTTGGATTTGAGATTTGGGTACTATCATTTGAAGATAGTAGAGGTTCATATACCTAAAAGTGCATTCACGAGCAGATATGGGCATTTCGAGTTCTTAATTATGCTATTTGGTTTAACTAATACCCCGGTAGCATTTATGGTTTTGATGAATAAGGTGTTTCAATCCTACCTAGACCGATTCGTGATTATATTCATCAATGACATTTTAATGTAATCCAAGAGTAGAGAAGAGCATGTTGAACGTTTGAAATTCATTTTACAAATTATGAGGGAAAAGCAGTTATATGCCAAATTCAGTAAATGTGAATTTTGGTTGGATCAAGTAGTGTTTTTGGGGCATATAATGACTGGACAAGGCATACAAGTGGATCCAAGGAAGATAGAGGTAGTGATAAATTAGGAAGCTCCAAAGAATGTGTTTGAAATCCAAAGCTTCTTAGGATTGGCCAAATATCACCGAAGGTTTGTCAAGGGGTTTTCTTCAATCTTAATCCCTCTGACAAAACTTTTGAGGAAGAATGTATTGTTCAGATGGAATGAGGAATTTTAGAAGAGCTTTGAGGAGCTAAAGCATCAGTTGACTATAGCACTGGTGTTGATTATTCCATTAAGGACAGGAGGATTGTTACGGTCTAAAAATATATATAAATTGAAATCTATCTAAACCAATTAAAGGCCAGCGCACCCCGTCGACAAGTAATATAAAACGGTAAGAAACGGATATCGTACCTAAGGGAATTCCAACAAGCAAGATAATTAAATTAAATGATAAAAAATTACTCAAACGATCATGAATTGATTGATTTGAAAAAATAAATTAAAGTAAGAAAATCAAGGAAATATGAAAAATGCAAGGTATGAATTAAAACGACTAGATTTAATCAAATGACAGAAATCGGTTGAGGTATCAGATTTCAGTTAGATTGGACACTAAAAATAAAATTGTAACGGTCTATTGATCTAGGAATTACTTCACTTAAGTAAGTTGGACCTAATGTTCATGGGTGTTCCCTTCTCTTCTAAATCCGAGTCACCCACTTGGTTCATAAATAATTCGGAATAAAAGGCATTCAATACGAGAAACCTAAAACTAAATTTGTTAATCCTAGGTATCCTTACAGAAGATCCTAAGGTTGGTCTAAATTTTAGTCTTAAGTATGTCGCTTCAAGCTAAATTAGGACTAAATATGCATTCAATCAAGCAAAAATCAATACCACAAAAATTATCCTAATCCAAGATCAATCTTAACCTTAACTAGAAAAAAAAACTTACTCACACATATTCATCAATGTAACATAAATCATGGTCATAATATATGGTTGCATTGATTAAATCCACACAATTAAAATAAATACGAAATTAAAAAAAGAAAACAAATTAAAAACATCCCCTTTTCCCGCAACTGTATTTTCTCGCACCACTAGCTTTAGCACGTTTTGGCCAACGTCTCCTTCCCTCCAGCTTACACACAATATAGCTTATGCATTCAACGTGCTTTTGCTGCACCTGATGCACAACAAAGCTCACACTGCTCTCCTTCACCACGCACACACACAGATGCAACCTGTTTCTATCTCCACAGCTGCAATGTGTTTATCTCCTAAGCCACTAGCTGTTTCACTCTTCTCCTTCAACATTGCTGCTTCACCAATGTACATGCTTTTGGTTCACGTGGATGCCTCCTCTAGCCTTAATTTAAATTCGTCAACGTGATGCTTCAATGTGGCCCTTTGCCATTAACTACCAACCTTGTTTTTTTATCCAACCACCATCTCACGTTATTTTTATGTCACTAGTTGCTTGCATTGCTGTCCACCAGTGGAGGGTTGTTCATGTTAGATTAGAAATTGTAACCAAATAGGAGATCATGGTCCTATCCCTTAATAGTAGGATCTGTTAGATTAGAAGTTGTAACCAAATAGGAGATCATGGTCCTATCCCTTAATAGTAGGATCAAGCCTAACCAACTACTAGTAGTGCACATCATGTTCCTAAATTGTAGCAACTACTACATATAATCATTTTATAAATTAGGCTCTGTATCAATGAAAATATACAACTTCTGATCAATTATGTTTTACAACCTTTTTTTTTCTTAATATGGTATCAGAGTAGTGTCGATTTCTGGGTTGATCACTGTGAACATCATTTGCCATCCCAATTTTTTGAACCATGACCAAAGACATTGTTGAAACCTCAGCAATGTCAGAAGCCACCGAAATCCTGTCAACACAATTAGAAAAATTGTTGAGTCAAAACATTGGAAACGAATCGACCACTGTATCAGTCAAATTGAACGATCACAATTACTCCCTGTGGTCGAAACTGAGGCTACTGGCCATTGGAAAGCGAGGGAAATTGGAATACATCGATGGCGAGATGGAGCAGCCTGTGAAGACCGCTACAACATACCGTAAATGGCAATAAGTTGACCTCCAGGTGTTTTCCTAGATCATCGATGTAATTGAACCCGATTTGGTTGGCCAATATATTTAATATCCAACATCACGAGACCTTTGGGTGGGTCTAAAAAAAACATATCAGAGTGGAGAGGGGTCACTGCAAATTTTTGAACTGATATCCAAAGCCAACAAGCATCAATAGGGCCAAATGACTAACGAAAAATATTACAGCAGTTTCTAACAATTATGGCAAGAAATTGATGCAAGAGAGCCGAATCCAATGTACTGTGCTACAGACATCACAATTTTCAGCAGAATCAAATGGAAGAATCGATTATACCAGTATTTGGCAGGGATAGATGATAGATTTGATTCGGTAAAAAGGGACCTATTAAAACAGGGCCCATTGCCCTCAATTGAAGAAGCCTACGCAACTGTCTAGAGTGAGGCTAACAGGATGTCCATTCTCAGTCCATCGGTAGCCTCGGACGGTGGGGAAACATCACAGGGCAGTATCGGTGCGGGACTAACAGCGAAGGGCAACAATAAACAATCCAGAACTGACCTCACCAAGAACAACCCAGAAAAAACATGGCCGGTCAGAACCAAGTTCATCACTCCGGCGGGTTGATCGGACACATTTGAAATGTAGCCACTGCAATATGATGGGACATGTGAAGGAGGAGTGCTTCCACCTTGTGGGCTTTCCCGATTGGTAGAGGGAGAACCCAAAGCGGAGAAATCAAAACCGATCGAGAAGGGCGGCCACCTCAACGGGCAACCCGAAGTTCACTAGCATTGGCAGCGGCGCTATGGAAACAGGCAGTGGAGCGTTTGCAGTGACTGGATTTGGGAGAACCGAAGAAGGAGGCAGTGGCGGCGGCTCACAAACGAGAAGGGTCGAGATAGGTAAAGGGTTTGAGGAAAGAAATTTATCCCCAAACCCTACTTTTAGTGGGCCTCTTTATTTTCCTCAATATTTTGGAAGTTCCGATTATGGTCCAAATGATGAGATTTGTGATATTATTGACCCCATTAAAAGCCCACTGAAACATAATAGCTCACCTAGTTTAAAACATCAACAAATTAACCCACATACTTCCATAAATAACCATACCAGCCTACCAAATTCCCAAATTTTCCATAATGACCCACCAATAGACCGAAATGACCATTATACACCTGAAAACTGAAATGACCATTTTCCCCCTAGAAACTAGAAAAACACATATATTGCAAAAAAACCCAATAACCTTAAATGTCCGAGGTGGCTATTCAATTGCGGAGCCACTAATACCACGACCTATGATCCCACAGATATTAAACACCCATCATTACCAAGAAAAAATCGAATCCAAACCGTCAATGGTGATTTCGCATCAGTACAAGGTGCGGGATCAGTAAAAATATCCCAACACTGAAATGATCCCACTGCTTATATGTACCATCCCTTACTTGTAAATTGCTCTCTGTCAGCCAAGTCACTCAGGAATTGAACTGTACCGTACTTATGCACCCTAGTTTTTGCTTATTGCAGGATATTCAGACTCAGGAGATCATTGGACGTGGAACTGAGTACGATGGACTTTATTGCATCGATGAGGTCGCTCAAGTAGGAAAAGCCTTGCTAACTCATGGAACCAAACATCGAGAAAGTTGGCTCTGGCATCGCCGCTTAGGTCACCCATCTCCTGCTTATTTTAAAGTTCTTTTTCCTCATTTATCCAATAATAATCCATGCGATACATGTCTACTAGCCAAGAGTCATCGAAAAGCTTTTTTTCCTAGTAATACTCAAGTCGAACATATATTTGATTTGGTACATTCTGATGTATGGGGCCCAGCTCCTAATTTTGGAAATCATATGTTTCATTTTTTCTTGATTTTTGTGGATGATTGTACTTGTATGCCTTGGGTATATTTCCTGAAAAAATAAATCTGAAGTCCCCTAAAAATTCATGCACTTTTATAATATGGTCTATACTCAGTTCCAGAAATCCATTAAAATTTTTAGGACTGATAATGGCGGAGAATATGTCAATCATTCTATGAAAACCTTCTTCCAAGAAAAGGGTTAATCCGCCAAACCACTTGTCCTAATACACCCCAACAAAATGGAGTGGCCGAAAGAAAAAACCGAATCATCCTTGAAATTACCAGAGCCTTACTACTTGAATCTAGTGTCCCTCAGTTTTTTTGGCCGGAAGCTATTGCCACCGCTGTATATATCCTAAACCGCTTGCCTACCAAAATACAAAACCTACAAACACCTCTCCACACACTTTCCACTCACACCACTATTCCTGCCCCTTTAGCACTCACAACCCGGATATTCGGGTGCTCTGTCTTTGACCATATCCCGAAAATAGAGCGTTTTAAATTTAATCCTTGTGCCCTTAAGTGCATCTTTGTTGGATATGGGGTTAATCAGAAAGGCTATAGATGTTACTATCCCTCTTCCCGTCGCATGTTCACCACTATGCACTGCGACTTCTTAGAAACCGAATACTTCTATACTACCCAGCTCAGTGGTCAGGGGGAGAAATCAGAAATCGACACACTGAGTTGGCTCATACACCCGAATCTACCAATACTTGGGCCCACCAGACCTGCGACCTCTGATGACGTAGCAATGCCTATCGAATCAGAATCACCCCAAGGATCTCCTCGGTCGGATACTCCTCGAGAGGTAACAACTCCTATCCCTGATAACTCTGTTTCCGATCACTCTAATCAATCTCCTGCAGCCTCAGCACCAGAAAATGAAATCATAGAGCCCACCAGGGGGTATGTTCTTCCCTCATGGACCACACAGGGAGTACCACCACAGAGGTATTCATCATAACACACTTCCAAAGCATCCAGATATCTTGTGGCTAATGTAGTAAGGGGAGCCTGTCAGTAGAAGCCAAGGCCTTTACCACAGTGTTGTATACTAAAGCTATTCCTCGGACAGTTGAAGCAGCTGAGGAGAAAAAGGAGTGGCGACAAGCAATGGGAGTAAAAATGAATGCTTTAGAAAAAAAATGGCACGTGGGAAAATGTGTATTGCCTCCGAGGAAGAAGACAGTTGGGTGCAGATGGGTTTTTACCATAAAATACAAAGTAAATGGGACAGTGGAAAGATATAAAGCTCAGTTGGTTGCAAAGGGGTATACACAGACATATGGAGTAGACTACTCAGAAACTTTTAGCCCCATGGCGAAACTTGATACTATCAGGGTGTTGTTCTCTTTAGCAGCAAACCTGAACTAAAAAACGCATTCTTGCATGGAGAATTGAAAGAAGAAGTTTATATGGAAGCACCACCTGGTTTTGCCCATAGGTTCCAGCAGAATGAGGTATGTCGACTGAAGAAAGCACTTTATGGGTTGAAACAATCACCACGAGCCTGGTTTGGACGATTCACCATAGCAATGAAGCATCTAGGATATAAACAGAGCAACTTTGACCACACATTGTTTCTGAAGAGGAAGGTTGAGAAGGTTACTTGTCTTATCATTTATGTAGACGATATGATTCTCACTGGAAACGATCCGGGAGAAATCAGTCGTCTCCGAAGACACTTGTTTGAGGAGTTTGAAATGAAGGACTTGGGAGGTCTCAAGTATTTTTTGGGAATAGAGGTGCTCAGATCAAAACGAGGGATATTTATCTCTCAAAGAAAATATGTGCTAGATCTTCTTGCAGAAACTGGGCTTGTTGACTGTAAGCCAACTGAAACACCGATTATGTTGAACCATGGCCTGAAGATAGAAAAGGAAGCTGAACCTGCTGATCGTGGTAGATATCAGAGACTGGTAGGGTGATTGATATACCTTGCCCATACTAGACCAGACATAGCATATGCAGTTGGAGTTGTGAGTCAGTTTATGCACGAGCCACAGGTACAACACATGGATGCCGTTTTCAGAATCCTTCAATACTTAAAAGGAACATATAGGAACGGAGTCTTATTCCAGAATAATGGGAACTTAGAAGTAAAAGTTTACACAGATGTAAACTAGGTTGGAAATCCAGTAGATAGAAGATCAACCTCTGGATAATTTTCTCTTGTAGGGGAAAATTTGGTAACTTGGAAAAGCAAGAAACAAAAGGTGGTGGCGCTCTCTAGTGCTGAAGCAGAATTTAGAGGAATAGCTAAAGGCTTGGCAGAGTTACAATGGCTGGTGAAATTGATGACTGAACTTGGTTTTCCACTAAGAAGGGCTTGTGAACTGTTGTGTGATAACAAGGCAGCTATTAGCATTTCAGAGAATCCAGTGCAACATGACAGAACCAAACATGTAGAAATTGACCGGCATTTCATCAAGGAAAAGATAGAGGGTGGCATTGTCAACTTACCATATGTTCGATTAGAAGACCAGTTGGCCGATATTTTGACAAAGGCCATTGGGGGGTGGACCTTTTATGAAGCATTACGCAAGTTAGGTGTGGGAGATCCCATCGCCGAACTTGAGGGGGAGTGTTAGATTAGAAGTTGTAACCAAATAGGAGATCATGGTCCTATCCCTTAATAGTAGGATCTGTTAGATTAGAAGTTGTAACCAAATAAGAGATAAAAGTCCTATCCCTTAATAGTATGATCAAGCCTAACCAACTACTAGTAGTGCACGTCATGTTACTAAATTGGAGCAACTACTACGTATAATCATTCTATAAATTAGGCTTTGTATCAATGAAAAATATACAACTTCTGATCAATTATGTTTTACATCCTTTTTCTTCTTAATAGTTCATGTCACTAACTGTTGCTTTATTCACACCATTAGCTGCTTCATTGAGTAGAGAGTGTATGTTTGATGGGTGGTCTCTCTTTCCTTGCCACCTCCATGTAGCTGTTTCATTTTAATGTCCACCATGCTACAACGTTCTTTATCTCCACCAGTAGCTACATTATTTTTCTCCACCTAGCTCAACGTGTCTTGCTTCCATAATTTTATATCAACGTCATCTTTCTTTCCACCAGCTAACGTGTGTGTTGTTGCAACAT
This sequence comes from Erythroxylum areolatum, assembly GCA_024520975.1. NCBI lineage: Eukaryota > Viridiplantae > Streptophyta > Magnoliopsida > Malpighiales > Erythroxylaceae > Erythroxylum > Erythroxylum areolatum. The sequence goes on from JANIJH010545928.1 coordinate 11,635, forward strand.
GAGTAATGGAGAGAATTGTCATGTGTGTGTTGTTGCTCTCCCTATTCAATGTCCACACCCCTCATTCATGCCTAAATTCACGCATATAAACATGTTTTTCTCTCCAATCTCTACACCAGCTGCATCCTTCCTTTGTCCTATGTCTTAATGTGACAATTAATGTTTGGGTTTGGTCCACCTTCGTCAGTTGTTATGTCCCTTTTAACGCCGCCAACTCTCCTTTTTCTTTTTGTTTTATTGCCGCTAGCTACCTTTCTTCTATTGTGCCGTCAACTACCTCCAAGATGATGTTTCTATGTATTCAAAATCCCTTAAACTTCACGGTCCCACACCTCTCATTTACTCATGCATAACTGTGTTTTGCTCCAACCTTCTATACCACCATCTTCATTCACCATTTGTTTTCTATCCCTTGAATGTCCATTTAAGTCTCCTTGGTCCCAAAACATCACATTCACGTGGTAACCTTCTCCATGCAAAAATTGTGGCTGGTACCATGTCAAAACGTTAACATTTTTACGTGGCTAAAAACGTTCATATCCTTGTTTACTTTGAGGGTTTTTCTTGCTTTATGCTCTTAAATGTTCCAAAGTCAATATGTGCATAAAATTAAAATAAATAACTCTTAATTAGTGCAATTTAAACGTTAAATGGATGAGAGTTTAGCAAATTATGTATCTAAATTTAATATAAAATGTCCATTAACAACAGCCCAACACTTGAATTGTTGCTTGTCCTCAAGCAACTTACTTGGGACACAACCAATATACTTTGTCATTTCATTTTCAATTAAAATCAAGTGTTTGCAATCCCTCAAATGCATGTTTAGTTGATGATTTTTCCATGTATACTTGGATTGATCCATTAAATCATAAATCTGATTTTTTGTTTCCTATTTAGCATTTGAACAGTATGTTGAATGACAATTCAATAGGAAGATAAAAATCTTCCACTCAAATGGTGGAGAATTTGTTAACTCTAGATTATCATCACATTTTCTTGCGACAGGTATTATTCATCAAATTTCATATGTAACATCCCATTACCAACGGGGAGGTTAAAATAGTAAATATGAAAGACTACTAAAAGATTAGAAAACACATTTCTTGCTCATGCATATTATGATATATACATACGTGTAAATAGTGAACTTTTGCACATGAAAATAATTAAACATGCATTCATGGATAATTCCAGGTATAATTGAATTATGATATGATACTATTGAAAATTGTGAATTTGTTATATTGATAATTTAATTGGTAAGTGTATTTGTTAATTTTGAACTTTGGTGAATTTTAGGAATAATTTCTAAAATTGTTGAATATTACTAGACTAGGAAAAATGTCACTTGGCAAGTAAATTGATATATGAAAAATAGAATGAGTGTAATGATATTGAAGAAACTAGTGAGAAGTTGACGTTGAAACTTGGAGATAATTGAAATGAAAGGATGAGAGTTAGGGAACTAGTTTAATAAGAACTAGTTAGTTAGGAAATTAGCTAAGAGCTTAAGAAGCAGACAATTGTCTAAGTTTTAAGTTAAATTTTCTTAACTTTGAAAGACCAAGCATTGTACTCTTGTCTTCATCTTCCTCGTAGCTTCTTTCTCAATTTTTCCATTTACACAAATTTTTCCATTAAACCTTCACCTAAGTCAGACCTAGTTTTTATCTGGTCATTTCTACTTCCAACTTCGGTTTCCTTCCCTTTACCTTAAGAAAAACAGAAGCTTGCCAATCTCTACAATGGTGTACGTGAATTGCATGAAAACTAGGGCTTCTTAAACTTTTACATATTTTGGAGCAATATCAAGTACGTATTGTGTAAATTCTTTAGAGTTGTTAGTTTATGAAACAAAAATGGTGATTTATTTGTCATTACAAGATCATGAAGAAAAATTGTTGTTTTTCATGATCATCGTGGTTTAAGATATGAAAATTTTTTAGGTGTGATTTTCAAATATGTGATGATCTAGATGTCTTAAGATAGTCTAAAAATGATTTATAAGTTGAAAGATCATAGGAAATGTGTATGATTAAGTGCAAAAAAATTTGGAGAGAAGAACAAGTAAATGCTTAGTTTATGGTTGTGTATTCACTGTATATGTGAGTTTAGAGTGCTTTTAGAGATGAATAAAAGAATGAATATAAAGTTGAAGAATAGTTATAGCATGATGGTCTGAGATGAGAAAGATTGTTTAAATGATAGTTAGAGGAAGAAATTTAATAGAATGCAGAAAATGAAAATATAGGAAAATGACAATGAAGAAAGTGCAGAAAATGTGAAATGTAAAACATGAAAAAGATGCATGACTAATATTTGGTTTTTGATGATTTTGAGGATTTTGAGTAAACTTGTATGTTTAGTTGTACTATGAATGTGTTGTGAATGAGTTGAATGGAAATTAGAGAGAATTTGAGAGAAGATAAGTTAGAGAAGTTGGTTTAGAATAGAAGAAAGAAAAGAGAAAAAGGGGTTAAAGTGTGGTCCATGATTAAACTATATTGATCTCAGAAGATTTTGACAAATCTGTCTTCATAAAAGTTGTAGATCTTTCCTTAAGCTTTGTAATGATATAAAGTTTGAAATTTTTAGAATTCTAGATTGAAAGTTGTGGAGGTTAGAAGTGAGGGAGTGTGATTGGAAAGTCGTGATCATGCTTAGGTACGATCGTGACCCCGTTATTATTCATTGAATTTCATCGCGATCGCGACTTCGAAAGTTAATGGCCAACTAGCGATCATGAGGCTGATAGAGCATCCTTCAATCTTTTAGCTATATCTCCTTCTTTCGACCTCCAATTGACATAGAACTTGAACCATTGGACTTGAATAGCCATCTGAAATTATTTGGGAGAGATAGAGTAAAAAATGTGGAACGGGTATGCTTAAGTGTGCATGGGCATGAGTTTTTCTTGCACACCCATGACTCATTTTTGTTTGTATGCATGGGTATGAGTTTTTCTTACACACCCATGATGCTTGCGCACCTGTGAATTTATATTTCACAGCTGTGACTTCATTTATTAGTGGGGTTATTAGATTTAAGTTGAAAATGTTGACTGTGCTAGAACATGATTACTAGGAATATTTCATTGAGTAGGCTTCAGTATTTTGACAATATCTAGTCCTATAGTCATCCAAATGAGATGATTTTTTATTTAGAGTAAACTAAAAAAATAGGGATACAAATTACATAAAGAAGTAGAATTTTGATGCAGTCTTTAAGACTTTCAATTTCTAGATAGACATTGAGTATAGTGTACTATTTCAGTATAAGAATAGTCCGAAAATGTTTTAGGTATAACTTTTAGATTACTGAATCAAATTGAATGATCTTGGTATCATTAGAAACTTAAGAGATAGGAGAACACTCTTCTATTAGAGAGTATTGTCAAATTACTTTATTTTCATTGTCTAAATTATTAAAACCAGTAGAATCAGTTTTGGAAAAGTTATGAATTGTGATTTTTAATGATTTTGTTGAGGTCTAACCCTAAGTAAAAAATATACTTAGGTGAGTTTTGAGATAGGATTAATTATGTGATGATGATAATAGAAAAATATCTGAGATTGTTATGAACACGCATTGTGCATATTTCATTACATACATGTGCATTATTAAACATGTATAATTGTGCAAAGTGTGATATATATGTGTATGTTGTTTGTTATAGAGGAGCAACTGGAACGTCAAGCTCTAGACGTTGCCGGAACTTCCAGTCATTAGCTTCAGGAGTGACCTGTGAGTAACCTAGATGGTTTCTCTCAATTACTTTTTACTTTAAATCGTGTTTTAAATGATAAAAGGAATGTGATTGATTATATTATTTCCAGAAAATGAAGGTCCGATGATTGTGATATATGAATAAGTTATTGAAGTGCTACTTGTATATAAATGTGATAGAATAAATGTTACTCAACAATGATGTTGAATGTTGGACTTTGGGTCTGATGAAAAATGTGATTTGAATGTGAATATAAAGCATTTCAATACATGAATGCATGTAAGATAAAGGAAGTTGTTACCAGAGTTGCCAGTGAAAAAAAAACAGCTTAAAGCTTTGAATGTGAAAAGAGCCTCAAGCTTAGCTATGAATGTACCTAATATCCACTAAGGGATATGGGACATAATTTGACACAGCTCAGTATCCACTAAATGATTTGTGCTAGTAAGAAGGCACTCGATCGCAACAACAATAATAAATAAAAGGGAGTCTCATGTGCATTGCATTTATACTTGATATGTGTATAGTATATGCATGAAATAATTATGATGATTATTCTGAAAGTTAAATGTGATATTTTATGAATATGAAAAAAGATGTGAATAATATGTTATATGTATTGATGTGATGTATGAATTGAGTGAACCATCAATAATGGTTACCTCATTAAGTTCTCAAAACTCATTAAAATTGTAACATTGATTTTTCAGGACCAAGAGACGATATTAGCTATTGAGGGATGCTACAAGCAGTGTAGACTTATACTTTTGGGAAAGAGAAGAAATGGCTCAAAGGTCGATCAGTTGGATATGGACAAATTGGATAGATTTTGTGTATTTTCCTCTTTCATGTAGCACATTTTTGTATTAGGCTATGTGTTGGAGTTATGTAAATATAGTGCCTTGGAAAGCAAGTGTATTTACATGTAACTTTATCTTCTTCAGTTACAGTTTTGTAATGAAAATATTTATTATTAA
>JANIJH010546324.1:0-16263 GCA_024520975.1 Erythroxylum areolatum
ATTTATTTATAAAGTCTGTACATGACTATGAACAAAATGCGCTAAAGGGGATTGCCTTTAGGGCACTACTCTAACAAGTGCAACAAAGGCTCACGGTCATAAGCCTTTAAGGAGGCCATGCATAGGCATGAGCTAATATACACTCCCGTGACATTTGGCTAGCTGTCCTAAAATCCTAATTTTTAATATATAAGTTACAACAAGGGGAGATTAGGTATGAATCGTTTGGGAAACAAGAGGGGCAACAGAAGCTTGCAATTTCAAAGACCCGTAGAGGCCATGGAGGGATAGGCTTCCTGACACTGGTTTGGAGGTGATATCAATGTCGAAGAACCTGATTAAGCATTCTTTCATTGTTTGTTTTTCTTTCTCTCTTAGTAATTGATTATATTATCCTATATTTATTGTTTGGGATTTTTGTAAGAATAATTGAATGCTCTATTTGATTATTTTTATGTATGAACCCATTGCTAGAATCGAATACAATACATAATTGTTGTGTTTCCAATTCATTTGTGACAACTAATAGTTTTTAATCATTAGGGATAACATAACCTAAGTTAAGTTACCCGAATTTGTGTGGTTGTTGCCTTGATTAATCTATTTTCGTAACTCGTAATGCAATTGTCCAATTAAATATAGAGAGCTTGTTTTAAGTTGTTCGATAGCTAGGTTTAATTAACGAGCTCTTCTTAATTAAACATGTCCTAAGGAAAAACTGGGGTTAGCAGAACTTATTGTTAACCTACGATTAATAGGTAATAGGAGAATTATGAGAATAACAACTCAGCGAAGTATGTTTAATTATGTGTAGGCTGAGATTGAACCGATGATCAGATCCCTAACGCATTCATCACTTTTCATCATTTTTAATGTTTTCTTTAATTTGTTTTCATTAGTTTAGTTCAGTTTTATTTTTTTATTTGAAACAAACAAACTCCCACAACCTAAACACTGATTATTTTCATTTCAAAAGTTGTATGATCACTCTTTATGAGATCGAGCTAAACTCATCAATAGGTATAGTTTTAGGTCTAGTTATTTTAAGTAGTGTTACGATGCACTACTAGGATGCTCCATTAAATGAGCAACCTTACTAAAAGAGATAAGGTCATGAATGTAATGATAAGAGACAAACTAAAGGTGGTTAATATTAATAAAAATTAAGAGAGATAAGGCTTAGGTGATTTAGATATGTTAAAAGGGGACACCCTGATACTCTAGTGAGAAGATGTGAGAAGATTGTACTTAGAGACTGCAAGAGGAAAATAGAAGAACTGAGGGGAGGTGATTAAGTGACTGTTTGGATGGGTTTTTGGGAGGTCAATAAGTACTTTTCTTCACTACAAAAGCCTTTTTTTGAGAAAAATGGGTGTTTGATTGTAAAATAAAAAAGCACTTCTTTAATATATATGACTTTTTTAGTATTCAAAACATAGTTTTTTAAAAAGTTCAAATTTGGAGCTTTTCAAAACCTTTTCAGGTCGATTTTTCAGATTAATTAATGAGCCTATTTTTTAGTCCCTTTTGCCCTTATATTTTACACATAATTTTCACAATACTTACAAACTCATCTTTACGTTTATCTTGCAAACACATCTTCTCTATTACAATAAAATACATAATTTATTATATATTTAACTATTTGCTCAACTTGAATATTTATTTTAGGATTTATATAATATTATTTAGCTTTTTATATGTTTTAATATTTATTTTTGATATTAGTTTCACTTATGTTATAATCCAAATAAAATATTTGGTTAGATATATTTTCATTTATGTTTCATACGGTTTAAAATTATATAATAATTAATATATTGTGCGTTACATATTGTTTACTATATTTTAAATAATATTCATATGCATAAATAATTTTTATTAGAAACTAAAATATAGTTAAAATTAAAAGTATTTTTTATTTTTATGTTGCCAAATAGTACTGTATGAAACTCTTTCAAAAAAGCCTCTTTTTCAAATAACAGCCAAACAGTTAATTGACTTCTTAGAAAAGTTTTTCTTAGAAAAGATAAACAGAAAAAGCTCTACTGACAAAAAGTCTACTAGTATAAACGCAACCAAAGAGAGGCTAAGAATGATATTACTCTACTGAAACTTATCGTGTATATAACCCTCATTAGAAAATTTTAGGATAAGGGTAAAGGATCTTATATAAAGAGGTCATTTTCTTTCTCATAAGACTTTTAAACATTTTCCTTCAAGTCTTATTTCTTATATTTAGCTTAAACATTTAATATGTAATCCTTCTCTCCTAGTTATTTAGCCTAAATATTTTCTTATTCGGCCTAAATATTTTCTTATAATAATCTGCTTGATTTATTTATTTACTTATCTCCTTATTGTTTTTGTATTTATTTACTTAGTTTATCTTTTTAGTCTTATTCTTAACCTTGATTTATATTTATTGCATTGTTTATTAATTACTTATTTTTATATTATTATCATCATCATCATATCTTTTATGTCCATTTCATTATTATTTTATTTTAATTATTCTTACTTGATTATTTTAATATGTATATATGTGTGTCTATATATATATATATATCAATTAAAGACGAGGCTGCATACTTCGTACGTTCTCAAACCTGTGAATAGCAAGACTTTCACTAGATTGTAGTTGTTGTTATTGTTTTAATTTTAATTAAGATTTATGATATATAATCAAATTAAGAATAATTAATTTAAAATTATTTTTAGATTAATTAACATACATAAATTTAAAATATACTTTTTGGTGTAAATATAGATACATTGATCAAAATTAATGAGGTGAAAGATACAAACCTTTTATGCAATGTAGTAAATAGGAGAAAAACTCTCTAATATTTAAAATTCTTGAAAAAATCGTTTTAATTTTCAATTTTTTAGAAAAACTATTTCTCTTAAACTTTGGTTAAAAATAACTACAAAACACACATATTATAGATATTAATCGTGAACTAATCAAATATTATTTACATACAAATTTAACCCAACTCTTAAACTAAATTGAATTAATTAAACTTATAATAATAATAATAATAATTTATTATAATTATCTTAAATTATTAATTAAGTTAAATTTAATTGATCCAATATATATTTTATCGTTATTTTCACGAGATTTTAAGGGAAGAGGGTTTTCTAAAAATTGAAAAAATAGAAAGATTTTATTAATAATTTCAAAATTTTAAAAGTTTTTGTAAAATTCTTTGAACTAACAAAAACTCAAAAGTCTTTTATGTAATATTTTGTGCTTGAAGAATTTAAGCATGACAATAGGTCGAGGCAGGCTTGAGTGGGCTCGCCTGACCTCTACCTTGACCAGGCCAGAAATAGCGACCAAGCCTAAAGCAACTGAAACCGAGCCTAAACTAAAATATATTTTTTAAAGAAAGCAAAATGATGCCCAAGCTCGAGACCCGAGCCCGACCCTTTTGTCATTCTCACTGAAGATCTAATAATCCGGTTCTTTGAAACCCATGGATAGACCAACAACACCCGCGATCTATAATCCAACCCGAGACGTTGTCTTTCGACTTTACTTTACCCGTACACAAAACACCCCCTCTCTCCCCTGCAATCTCTCCCATATAAAAACACAAATCCCAAATGCATATACAGCCAAGACACCACCTCCATATCTCATCTTTTCTTTATCTTTCTCTATACTTTCCGCAGGTACTTTCGTCCAAACAAATAGAGAACGGCAAATCGAAATCAATCAATCAATTACGAGAGGGGTCTCTGATATCATAAATTATTTCACAGAAAAGGGAGGAGATACATAGTACAGGTTTTTAATTAAATTTGTTGTATCGAACAGGATAGTGATTAGTTGGCAATATATACAAATATGGGTAAGAAGAGGAAATCAATAGCTACGAGCCTCGACGAGGTGGATCGGACCATGTACGCGTCGTTCTGCAGCGCCGCTAATTCCCTCTCTCAGCTTTATACACAGGCCATGAACCACCAAAAGCTTTCTTTTCAAGCCGGTGAAAGACACGGTCTTGTAAGACTTCCTTTTCTATCACCAGAATTCTGTTTCTTTTACTTTCATTGTTTTGCGTAACCTGTCTCAGTTTGTGTTTGTGCGTGTAAGTGGTCTGGCGGGTGTTTTTGTATCGGTTATTTTGATGCGTTTTTTTTTGGGTGATCAAGTATGATTTTTTTTTTCCCCGTTGGTCTTTTTTTGTTGGGTTTTCATGATTGAGGATGGAAGGCACCGTTTTTCAGTCTGACGGTTTCTAATTTCGCATCGGGTTACTTGGTTGTACTTTTCTAAACCAATTTGAAGGATACAGTGAATGGATGGATTGATGGCTAGGATAGCAGATATGTTGATGGTTTCATTAGGGGAATCATGCTGACAGTGATGGAGTGATACTACAACTTTGGTCGTTGTTAGTAATTGATGAAACTGGAAAATTGGAATGTTCTCTTCCCTTGTTTTAGGTTGGCTTATGGTAGATTGATTCAATAAAGCCTACTCCAATATCTAGTTGCATACTCTTTCGTGGTGGACTAGCAAGCAAGCTATTTACCATTGTAGCATTGAACAGAAAATTTTAACGCCGTTAATCTTTGATTCTATATTACTCATAGGCGTGGTCCAAGGAAAGTTCTTGAATAACAACAAAATTGGGATCTTTAGTACTTTGAGTCTTTAAAAGTAGGATTATAGTTTGTAATTTTTTTTTAATTATAAGGATGAGCCTAGCTCATCTGATTTGTCTTCTCCTTATTTCTTTTACTTCTAGGTTTCTTTTTATTCCTCTTTCCCTCCTTATTTGGTAAATAAGTCTATGCAAGTATTTGCCCATATAAAACAATATTATGATGCCAACTGGGATATAGCTTTTATGTCAATGCTCAGACTCACAGATAATGAAGACAATTGTATATACTAATTCAATAAAGCTGCATAATTAGGAAGTTTTCTCACTAATTTTTTGCTTAAGAGATCCAGCTTGAATTTTGAAAGGATCTAATGTATTTTAATATAAGAATTTAAACTTTTCTTATGCAAGTGTTGAAATAATGGCTTTAAGCTGCATCTAGTAGAAGGTAACAATGATGGAACTTCTTCAAGAAGAAATGTAAACTGCCGTGGTTGAAAAAGAAAGCTGAAAAGGGTGTGTGGTTAACAGAATTTCAGAGTGGTTTTTTAACTTGAAAAATCTATTATTGTTGTGTTTGTAATCTATTTATGTAAATGTAAATTTATGACTGAATAATGTAAAATTTATAGGATTGTTCTTAATATTCAAATATGTATATTCTCTTAGTTTTTTTCTTCTTAAAGATGTGAAAAAAGATGCTCACCAAAGGTGTACCTGTGATGTGCATAAGTAAAAATATTTTAAAGGTAGATCTTGTAAGAATGTTTTGATAATTTATTCAGTCAAAGATATCACCGACCATGCTACTTTAGAAGCAAATATAGCCCATTCTCCCCAATCTAGTAAAGAGCACAAAACAAGTAGCTGGACATAATTGTTCTCATAATTTTGTATGAAATTGTTAATAGTTATTTTTGAGGAAGAGGAAAAGGGTGTTTGAAGGGGAGGAAAGATATCTTTGCTTCTTGTACCGAATTGCCTTTATTAATTTAACTTGTTGACTTGAGCTGTTCATTTTGATGTTACTACTAAAATGATGGAGGATGTTATTTTCTCCTCGTAAAGCATCTTGACTTTCTTTTCAACTATTTTCTTATTTCACTGTTCCTTTATTGCACCTAGTTTGGATGAGTTCATCAATTATAATTGTGGCTCAAAAATAGTGACATTTAGTAACTTTTCCTGAATCAAGCTTGTTACATATAAATTATACGAGAACCTCTGAGAGATTTGGTCAAGATATCTGCTAGTTGATTGGTTGAATTGACATGACTAGTAGTGATGCAAACAAACAAAACTTTCTCTCGAATAAAGTGGCAATCAATTTCTATGTGTTTGGTTCTTTCATGAAATACTGGGTTAGAAGCAATATGGAGAGTAGCTTGATTATCACACAATAACTTCATCAGTGATACTTCTACAAATTTTAACTTTCGAACTAACTACTTCATCCAAATTAGCTCACAAGTTGCTAAAACCATTGCACGATATTCTGCTTCTGCACTCGACCTAGCAACAACATCTTGTTTCTTACTTTTCCAAGATACAAGATTTCCTCCAACAACAACTCCAAAACCCGAAGTAGAACGCCTATCAGATGGAGAACTTGCCCAATCAGCATCAGAGTATCCAATAATTTGTGAATGATCTCGGTTTTCATATAATAATCCTTTTCTTGGTGCACCCTTAATGTACCTCAAAATTTGAATAACTGCATCCCAGTGACTATCACATGGAGCTTGTAGGAATTGACTAACAACACTAACCGAGAAAGAAATATCAGGTCGTGTGATGGTGAAATAATTTTCCTACCAATCTCTGATATCGGCCAGGATGAGCAAGTGGCTCCCCTTGATCAGGTAAAAGCTTTGAATTAGGATCCATAGGAGAGTCTGTTGGTCTACAGTCTAACATCCCTATTTATTCTAGAATATCCAATGCATACTTTCTATGAGAGAGTACAATACTAGATTTGGACTGAGCAACTTCAATGCCAAAAAAATATCAGAGTGAACTCGAATCTTTTGTCTGAAAATGACGAAACAGATGTGTCTTCAATTGTTCAATCCCACCTGGATCACTTCCAGCAATGACAATATCATCCACACAAACAATTAGATAGATACACTGTTCTGATGATGTATATTTATAAAAGACTGAGTGATCAGACTCATGTCGATTCATACCAAACTCTTGAACAACATGACTAAGTTGTCCAAACCAGGCACGAGGAGATTGTTTCAAACCATACAAAGAGCGACGAAGCTTACACACTAAGCTGACAGTTTATCTTGACTAGGGGAAGAGATATGAATGAAACATGTGCAGCCAAAGACTCGTTGTGGAAGGGAGAATAATAGTTGATCAGGAAATAGGATAGAATGGGGTACCTGATTCTGTAGACTAGATGATGGCATGCTATTAATCAAGAAGCATGTAGTTAAGACAACATCTTCCTAATATTGTGATGGAACCTGATTGTATAAAGGCAAGGTACGAGCAGTTTCTAGGAGATGTCTATTCTTTCGTTTAGCAATCCCATTTGGTTGTGGAGTTAAGCACATGAGGTCTGATGAAGAATTCCTTGGAAACATGTGAATTGGGTGAAAGGAATGGACAAATATTCACAAGCATTATCACTTCTCAACACCGAAATATTAGTGTTAAATTGTGTCTTAATTTTTTGCAAAAAAAGATTTAAAAATGGAAAATAATTCTGAACGAGCTTTCATTAAAAATGACCAAGTGCAACGAGAATAATCGTCAATAAATGTAACAAAATATTGAAATCCCAAAATAAAAGAGACACGGCGAGGACCCCAAATGTTTGAATGAACTAACTCAAAAGGGTATGTAACCCGTTTATTGACACGCTTTGGAAATAAACTTCGAGAATGTTTTCCAAGTTGACATGATTCACAGTCTAAAGAAGACAAGATAGGTAAAGTAGGCACCATCTTCTGGAGTTTCAACAAACTACGATGCCCCAAACGATTATGAATTAGAATTGGAGATTCTGAAATAGTGCATGTTATAGGTGAAGGAGGTAGATTTAAATGATAAAGGCCTTGCGACTCATGTCCTGCGCCAATCATCCGTCCCGTATTGCGATCTTTTATAGCAACATATTTTTTATTAAAAGTGATAGAACAATTTAAAGATTGTGTAAGTTTACTAACAGATGCAAGATTAAAGGGGCAATTAGGAATATAAAGATTACATTCTAAATGCAAGGATGGAAGTGGTTGAGCAGAACCTACAACTTTAAAAACTGTTTGAGTCCCATTAGCTAAAGTAACAGGAGGAAAAGATGTAGTGTTAGGAAAATGAGAGAGCAAATGTGGGTTACCAGAGATATGATCAGAAGCACCAGAATCAAGTACCTAAGGGAAAGACTTAGTGAGGCATGTTATGCAATTACTCGAATGAGCTATCGAGCAACAAAGGAGGAAGACTGCTTAGCTGCTTGATACTTGAGGTACTCTTCATAATCAGTATCAGTAAGAGTCACCAATGGCTAAGTAAAGGACTCAGACTGAAGGTCAAACTGATTAGTATGAACAACATTAGCAGCTCGAGGGCGACCATGTGATTTATAACATTTGTCCTTAGTATGCCCCCATTGATGACAATAATGACATTTGGTTCAACCACCACCACCATCCTCGGGTCTACTCTATTAGTACTCTGAGACTGAGAGGTCGAAAGAATTAACTAAGGGAGATCCTATCATAATGATAGGTGACAAAACATGTAATAAGCGAGCAAATACTTCATCCAGAGAAGGTACTGTAGGACTTGCCAAAATTTGATATCGTATTGAAGTAAGTTCAGGACTGATAGCAGTAAAAGTAAGAACCATAAAAAATTTCTTTCTCTGTGCAAGATCTTCTACTACAGACTTACCAATAGGTAGTAATAGGTTGGATTCTATCTTCAAGGAGGCCATTCTACCAAGAAATTTAGACATGTTCATATCGTGTTGTTTGAGATTAACCAAGTTTGATACTACAGAAAACAATCTTTGAATGTCGTTAATATAAAGTAATTTTGCCTGACTCAATATCTCAACACAAGTTCTGTAGGCCTTATAAAGAGGGTGGATCTGATGAACAATTGTTTGTCATATCATACAACATAATAATGCATCAATTTGAGCTCAAGCAGATTTATTTGTTTCAATATCCTCAATCCTAGTAGTTAAGTGATTGGCTGGCCTTGACTCATACAACACAATTCAACCGACGCAACCCATGATGTATGATTAGAACTACCTACTAGTTTTTTGTCGTAATTGAGGGAAGATAAATAAAGGGAAAAGCACCTAATTGAGACCTGAAACCTATAGGAGCCATGAACGGATCTGGGAAAAACAATTTCCAGTGACTGTCAGACTAATTTTTTGATGACTTGACGGTGAATAGAAGGAAAACTCAAGGGAATCAGCTCACTGGTGACTACTGAGGTAGTTGGTGCTGGCAGTGACAAGTCACGCTCACCGAAGAGAGATCGATAAAAGGGCCGCTTTCTGTCAACTTTTGGTGACCTTTTCCGGCGGCAAAATCAATTGTGGGCTATGGGAAACGACTGGTCGACATTATCTGAACAGGTGAGTGGTCATGGTGAGATGAGACGCGTGCCTAAGAGGGAGATCGGAAAACCAACCACCAAAGCGACGAGCGGCGTGTGATGGTGCGTGGAGTAGCTGGGGTTCTGCTGGCAAGTGGGGAGCAACAAACCGGTGATGTTAGATCTTTGATCTAACACCAAATTAATGAAGTCTGAACTTTGCCAGAAATTGATTGGAAAGTAATTGGAAAATCCTAAAACCCTAGTGCTTTGATACCATGTGAAACTCGGAGAAATCTATTATTCATATCGTATATACGTTGATGAAAATGCATATATACGTTGATGAAAATGCAAGTATAAATAGTTAATGTCTAAACCTAGAATAGGAAATACAATCAATAGTATTAAATACTTTCCTATTTTATCACTATACAGCTATATACAACTCAACACTACTGAATGGAGATAGAATGTTCTCTTTGTTTAAATACAGCAAAAACTCCCTTTCTGATTTAAAAATTATTTCCTTTGTAAATAAAATTACAAAATTGCACTCTTTTAACCGGATTTGATTCCAAATCCTTAGTGACTGACTTGGTTTTACTCCAAATTGTAATGAGGATTTCTTTATTCCTTCTTTACCACTACACTAAGTAAAAATTTCTCCTCTAGCTTGTAATAGTGGCTAAATTGTCCTGCAGTGGGATCACCTCTCAATGACAACTCATATATGGTCTTTTGAAAGTGAATGGGGAAACAAAATCATTATCAAATAATGGGTTAAATAAATAAAAATAATTGCACCTTGGGTCCTATACGCAATATTTCTTTTCTATCAGGGCCCTAAATGTTGTTCCATCCTATCTTTCTCAATACCATCGTCCCAATTGTAACAAGAACCAAAAGTTTCAAATGAGGGCTTTACTGCCTTTGATTAGTTGCATTCTCATATGAGCTAAGTCAGATGTGTTTGTGTTATAATATTTGTCTTGCATATCTCGTTCTCGTCGTTTTTGAATTTGGGATTTGGGACTTGTTAGGGTTTCTTTTCCTATTGTGTCTCTTAGTTACACTTGACCATGCTCCAATCCTGCTTGGGCTTATGTGGCAAGCGGTTAAATGATGTGCCGACATCATCTAACTATAAATATTTTTCTCCTGTTTTGTTGGACACTTGTGGACAATTTGTGTAGTTAAATGCCAGTTAGTGTTCCATGTAACTCCTTTTGTTCTACTAGGTAATACCAACTTATGAAGGTTCTTAAATTTTATAGTGCCAAATGTGCAAATTTTCATCAAATTGGACTCATTGTTGTTTTTCTTTACTTATAAGGGCTAGTTAACCATTTCTTAACATGGGAGGCTTTGTTTAAAGTTTTTTTTTTTTTTGTTACGAAACCTTCTCTATGTCTGAACGAAACACGTACTATTACTAATTTGTTGGAGAATGGCAAACTACATGGTGTTTTAAGCCAACCACATTGACAATCAACTTCTCTCTTCAGTGCTGTCATTTTTTTTTGGACAACTGTATTGAATAATTCTCTTGATATGGAAGTATACTTTTCCTAAATCTTTTGGTGAACTTGGAGGTGAAAAATGAGAAATTTCTGGTGCTAATCACTTTTTTATTGTACCTGAAGAATGATAGTAACATACCAGTCCTATACACCTTTATATTGTTATGAAAACAGTGAACTAACATTAAAGAACCTTTGGTGTGTGTATTACCATTCCTTGCCCACTCATTTCAAAGAAAAATTATGAAGAATGTTTTTTTTCAATCTTTTTTAATAATTAATTTTGTTACGGTTTTTGACCTTCCTTTTTCAGCTACCTAAGTTAGCATTTTAATTTGGACACTGCAATGATGTATAAAGTTTGAACTTACAATTCCATGGTTTCTGTCACAGTTCCCATAAAACCTCATTGATTTGATGTGTCTTGGTCTCCCTGTTGATTTAGGAAAAACTGTATCAGTGGATTCGAAGACAACAAGAAGAGGGATCGAGAGTTACGACGGTTGATATTCTGAATTATTTACAGGTTTGAGTGATTGTATCCAGTTTTACTCTGCCTGGAGTTATTAATCACCCCCTACTTCTTTCCTTTTACCTGTTATTATTACTGAAGAATCCAATATGAGCGTGGCACCTTAACTTGCATGTTTATCCAAGCAATCTTGCATCTATTATATCCTGTTAGACAGTGATAGCGCTGTACATCTAAATACATCTAATTATGCACTTCTTATGATCATGTGCATGTTTAAGTAATTTCTAAGTGACGTTTATAGCATTGATGATGTAGTGCACGAGTGAACGTTAAAGTTTATCTGACAGCTGATGATGGAGTGTACAAGGGAATGCTAAAGTGTAAAGAGCACAAAGGGACATTGACTTGAGAGGGACTCTTAAGAAGTGCTTTTTACACTTTTATTTTTGTTCTTGCAGTAATTTTCTACTGCAAGAACATATAATGTGATTGACTGATTTTACATGCAACTATATTGATAATTTCTTCATTTTGATTGTTAAAGAGACATTATTGCTTTGATATTGATGCAGCATGAGTTGGAATATTGTGGGGAAGAGCCATCCATGTCCCCAAGAGCACCGCACCAACATCAGAATTCCCAGCCAAATCAGTTCTCCAGCTCTGGCCTTTTGATTTCTTCAGGCTCGACAGGCCCAACAATTGCCAACCAGCACTGTGATCAACAAACCAAGAATGCAGTTTTCTCCAATGCTTTGTCAAGCCCCATCCGTAGGAGCCTCCAAAATTATCACATTGCTCAAGGAGGCTACTATCCAGCCTGTGGTCCTCCATCAGGCAACCAGAACAGGGAGTCCAATCCTCTTAGCTCCAATGATTCTTCCATGGACATATGAAATAGAAGTTCTCTTGAACAACTTGCTTTATGCTGTTAATGGACCTGGAAAGCTGTTGGTGCTTCAGTTGTGGAAGTTGTACAAGACGAATTGCATTATCTTGGTATGTTAAGCATGTGAAGGAAAAGCTTGGCATGAGTTCTCATGGGGTTTAATACATTTCTCTGAGCAACATAAGCCATCAGTTATTATCTTTTGTCTTTTTAGCTGCTTAATGTCAGTCATGTAAAGCACTTGCATTGAATTGACCATGTTCCTTACAAGTTGATGCCTTATGTTGGTTATTGTTAATCTTGCTTTCACAAAATGACATGTTTCTCAATAAAGTGCTTATAAAATTGTGGTTCTATGTTGCTGCGTCTGTCTCTTATACAGACTGGTTTACTAAATTTGCATTTTTATACTGCAGAATCATAAGACGGTAAATGGAATTCTAAGACTTTGGTTTTACCGGATCTTGGTAGGTCCTTATGTGCAGCAGGTAATGAAACAATCCAAAACATGTGAAGAAATCTTAACGTATATTCATTTGGAGTTTCTACGTTAGGGGAGGAAAACAGAGTTGATAAGTTCTGTGAATACGTATCAAGAGAAAGGTAGTCGTTAGCACATAGCGGAAACAAGTAGCTTTTACTGATAGTATTGATTATGTAAAACTTTGTATAGTTAATTGTCAATTCTCTTATAGTAACACTAGGAAAAAGGAGAGTCAATAGTAATTTGTCAACGTCCTCAAAAGATGTTGCAATCAAAATCATGTTTTATCAATAATAGCGATCATTGTAGATTGATGAAGAATGAACACGTTTCAAAAATTATACTGGGATAGGAGCTCCGGAGCTTATCATAAAATGGGGACAGAGAGCTTGAGTTTCTAGTATCCCAAGCTTAATCAAGATTCTGGACAGAAATTTAGATAGAGGGAAAGAGAGAGGAGAGAAAAGAGTTGTTTTTGTAATTATTTCTTATCCTCTTGAATGATTATAGGCCTCCTATTTGTATACAGTTAACAACCTGTTAATAGTTTGACGTATGCTCTAATAAAAATTATAGAATTAACACTAAAATATCAAAATTGCTAAAAAATAGTATCTGTGCTATGCCATAGCTCTCTTCCTCAAGATGAAAGTGGTCTTCAAGTCTCCAAACCCAACTTCCAACTTGCACCTTCTGTATAATGTCTTTGCCATTGATCTACGTTTTGGTGCTTGTCAATTCTCCTATCCGTAAGAGTTACAAGGAGCAATTGTTTAGTGCTAACTTGACAACGCAGCCAAGATGTAACTTGAAGGACAACTAGCAATAGTCCTTTAAAAAGCTTGAGCTGAGAAACATGAAAAATAGAGTGAATCTGCATGGAATTTGGCAATTTTAACTTGTAAGCTACCTTACCAGTGATCTCTAATACCTAAAATGACGTAAAATACTTAGGCCCTGGTTTATTTTAGGCCTAAACTGCATAGAGATTTGTCTGTAAGGTTGTAGTTACAACCAAACATATTCTCCCGATTGCCTATCACTTCTATATTTGTCTGCATGAGCCTTCATTATACTTTGAGCCTTCAGAAAGTGAATATCAAAAGCTAAATTATAGCCTCCTTTCTCTGCAAAGATCTGTCTACAGTGTCATCTTTAGTATCTCTAGGTATATAAGGAAAATGTAAGGGAGGATGTTGATTATAAATAGCCTCGTAAGGAGTTATGAGAGTAGCGGAGAGAAAAGTTGTAGTGTACCATTATGCAACTAAAGGCAGTCACCTAATTCGTTCGTCAGGCTCATCTCAACACATACTACACCTAAGGTATGATTTAAGTTCTCCAGTTTTCCCATCTGCTTGTGGGTGGCATGCTGTTGAAAGTAACAAATCAACTGCTTGTATATAAAGTAAAGCCTCACATAACTGTCTGACAATTATGGGATCCCTATCGCTCATAATAATTTTGGGTCACCCATGCAACTTAAAGACGCAATCTAGATACAGTTGAGCAACATTAACATCTGTATAAGGATGTTTTAATGCTATAAAATGAGCATATTTACTTAACCTACCTACTGCCACAAATATTACAAAGTATTTGCTAAACATAAGCAATCCTTCAATAAAATCTATGGAAACACCCATCTTACCTCAAAAGGAATTGGTAAAGGTTGCTGTAAACCAAGATAAGCAGTAGTATCATACTTGTAAGATTAGCGCACCAAACATTCCCGGATGAAATGAGTAACATGTTTATGTAACCCTTTCCAATAGAACAACCCTTTGATCTTCTTTACAATGGAGTCTTTACATAAATGTCCTCCTTTAGGGGAATTATGATCCCAAGAAACATTTTTTTTTCAACTCTTCATAAGATCCAACCCCGATCTTCCCTTTTCTTCTTAGAATTCCATTCATTATGCTGTAATGGGAAACAATATGACCCTGCTGTAACCATTGTGTGACTCTAGAAAGAAAAGAGTCTAGTTCATAATTATGCTCAGTCAACTCCATCATGTCTGATTGAATGACTAAAATAGTCATACAAAGAGTTTATGAACCTTGTACTCCAGACAAGGCATCAACAAATACATTTTCATTACCGCTTTTATATTGAATTTCACAATTAAAGCTCATCAATTTAGAGCGACAAAATTACTAAAAAGAAGTTGAAATCTTATGTTGCAACAGTCATTTAAGACTTTTATTATTGAACCTGAATTTTCTTGAAAATTAGAAATTATAAAATAAAATTAAATGAGAAAATATGGTATGATTCTTTGTAATGAATGAAAAGTATAAAAGAATTTATGAGTATTTGATGAAATGAAAATCATTTGAGTGTCTGTGTTTTGCATGTGTTTGATAAAAAGGATGAGGTATTGTGTATTGTGTTTGGATGTGGATAATTGAAGTGTTGTGTAGGTGCTGAAAATTTAGTTGTGTGTTTGAAGAATTTTGGCTAGTGTGAATTTAGGGGAGATGCTGTCAAAATTTTCATAATGGGCAAAAACTATGACTGTATTTTTGACCCTATTAGCGTTTGAATTGGATTGCGAAGTCTTCTTGAATATTGTAGTTTAGGTTTTGATCTTTGCAATGATGTATAATATGTTATTTTTGGCTTTGGAAATTAGAAGATATAAAATTTGGAAGTTTAGATGTTGTTTTAGGATGACAATTTCTGGCAGAACCTTTGATTGAAAAATTGACTTAGCTAGAGGCTAAAATTGCTTTTAAGTTCTTCATGAAAGTTTTAGTTTGTGTTTTGATCTTTCCATTGATACAAAGTATGGAGTTTTTGGGGTATGAAATAGGAAGTTATGATTTTTTACAAGTTGCTGTTACTGTTTGGGAAGAGTTTTAGTGGACAGAACATTTGATTGGAAATTTGATTTCCGTAAAGGCCAAATTGATTTTTTTGTCCTTCATGAAAGTCGTAAGTTTCTTTTTGATCTTTGCATTGATGCAAAATATGACATTTTTGGACCTTGGAGTTGAAAGATAGAAATTTTAGAAGTTATATGATTGTTTTGAGAGACACTATTTGGGCAGAAAGTTCGAGTGAATTTTTGACCTATTTAGACACGGAACTAGTTTTCGAGTTCTCTATGGAAGTTGTAGAGCTTTCTTTGATCTTTCTTTTGATATCAAATATGCCAATTTTCAAATTCAGGATTAAGAGTTATGATTTTTTGAAGATTCGGATATATATATATATATATATGAAAAAAAAGTTTGAAAATTTTTTCCGCGCGTCTTGCGGTCGCTATTGCTAGATCGTGATTTTTGCCACGTCGCGGGCGAGAACGGTCGCCTCACAATCGGTTCGCCAGGGCAATCGGCCCGATTTGGGGGCGGTCCGACCCGACCCCAAATCTGACCCTCTTCCTTCTTTTGCTTATATCTTTTCCGTCCAACATCTAATTGACTTGATTTTTGAAGCGTTGGATTCCTAAGACAATTTTCTACATCTTCATGAAAAATTTGGAGATTTTTGAGATTAAATTGAGGATGATTGATTTAACCAAAGTGAGTTGGAAAATTTTCTGAACACAGTTAAGTATTTTGCTAAATTCTTAGTCTGTTGAGATCCAATCAAACTGATTCTAGTTGCAAAATAAACTAGAGACATGGGGCTACAAGTCATATGAAGGCATTGAATTTCAATTTAGCCCCTAAGACTTTCAATTT
>JANIJH010546389.1:0-16252 GCA_024520975.1 Erythroxylum areolatum
CTTTCTTAATTCTCCAAATTCTCACACTTTTACTATTTATTTCTTGCTTTTCAACTTCCATTTCAATCAATTCATTCGCTATCAATTCCATTTAAACTCAAAAACACCATTTTAGGTCATAATTAACCATAAACATCAATAACAAAAGCATATTTCCTCTATCTTAATCTCATACAACAATTCACATTCTTAAATTGTTTTTTTCTTTGCACATGAATAATTAACCACAAATTCCTCATCTAATGTCAATTTATACTTCAAAATTTCAAGAAAAGTTCGAGATCCAACAAATAGTCACTAAGTTTTAGTGACCTTTCCTTTGAATTGGAACATTATTTGTCTGCCTTTTAAGGCTTAATACAATTCTTATTCTTCAAAAAAATATCTTCTTTTTGTTGCACTGAAAGATATATTTGAATTTTGCATCTCCAAAATTCTCCTTAATAAAAGAAGCTTATGTAAATTATATGATTATATATATCTAGTTTTGCAATGAAATTTGAGATCTTTCATATAAGCAAATGTTACTTAACTATCGTAATTGATTAATATTATTATCACCTTCACTTTTAGTGACTCTCAAATGAATTTGATATGTATAAAAATGTACATATTTTCTTAAGTATTTTACTTTTTATATTAAATTACCTTATTTTACTTCATTTTAATTTCTTTTTAGGTGATTGTGATAAATTGACCTTAGAGGCTCTTTCAAGCAAAAAATGAAGAAATTTATAACTTTTAGGGGAACATGATCTGATATATGCCCATATGCCAACCTGTGCCCTATACAGTTTAAATGTAGCAAGAAATATAACCTAAAATAAGACGTAAAGAGAGACTATATGGTTGTAAAGAATATATATAAAGCAATATGGCTTAAGCTACAATTATGCCATGACCACATGCTAATCATAAAGAAGATTGTGAGATCCATAGCCTGGGGGTAGAGGCATGCCAGAGATCATATAATAATTTCATAAGAAATAAAGAGATTCATGGTCTTATTTTATAGACCATGTCATGCCATACTCATTTTAGGTACATCTATTAATGTCATGCCATACTCAATTTACTAAGCTTTAAACTTGAATTCTTTGCTAGAAACTAATATGATTATTTAGCTACCTTATCATTCTTATCTGTGTCCTATTGGTATTGTAGAGGATATTTTAGTTTAGGTTAATGGATTGGTATTTAAAGTGAACTTTTATATCTTGAAAACAGATGGTGAGAGTTTAAAACATTTAGCTTTTTGTTGGGAAGGCCATTCATGAAGATGAATAAAACAAAATTTAATGTGGATAAAGGTTACATTATCTGTTAAGTTTGATGGAGATATTACAAAATTTAATATTTTTGAAGAAACGAAGTAACCTAATAATTTTCACTCTATTTATCATTATAGATATTATAGATTCAACTATACAAGATATTTTTAAATAAGAAAGAATTGGTAATAAGTTAAAGTTTATTGTTAAACTAGAAGTGAATAAGTAAGTTGATGAAACTTGTGAAGTTATAGGATCATTATCAGTAATGCTAATAGATTTAAAAGCTTTAGATGCTGAAATTATTATAACTTATAAGAAAATGTTTCCTTCTATTTTACAAACTCCAAAACTAGAATTAAAGGGCTTACCTAATCACCTAAAATATGTCTATTTGGGTAAGGGAGAGTCACTATCTACGATCATCTCAAAATGTTTAACTAAATAGTAAGAAGAAAGGCTAGTAGCACTTCTAAAGGAATACAATATTGTAATTGGTTGGACTTTAGATGTTATAAGAGGCATATGTATAGCAATTTGCATATATAGGATTCTTTTCGAAGAAAATGTTAAGCCAACAAGGGAACCACAAAAGGGACTTAATCCATCAACAAAAGAAATTCTAAAGCTTTTGAATGTACGTATAACCCCAATTTCGGATAGTGAGTGGATATGCCTAGTTTATATTATTCCAAAGAAAACTAGGTTAACAATGATAAGAAATCAAAATGATGAGTTAGTGTCAGTAAGGGTGCAAAATAGGTGGCAAATATCCATAGATTTTAGGAACCTTAACTTGGCTACTATAAAGGATCAATTTTACATTATCCTTGGGATATTTGCCACCCGTTAGTTGTGAGCATTTGAAATAGTAGCCAAGTTAAGCTTTTTACGCCATTTATAGTGCATTCAATTTCAAATGCTCATAACTAAGGGCAGTATTATAATCTTTCACTCATTTTATATAGATTAATTTTATTAAATGTGAGCATCTGATGTATAAATTAAGGACAATATATGCTTAGGCTCTTGAGTATTATAATTCATACTTGTTGATTATTCCTTGTAACAGCCTTAAATTTTATTATTGTTGTTTGAAAAAGGTCCCTAAGTTAGGATACATTTTTTATTCAATTTTTAATTTATGAGAAAGATGAGTATGATTAGTGTTTTTCCATAAATTATGTAAAGTATCTTGTTAGTTTTGTTGGATAAAAATGTGCAAGATTTGATGCATTTTAATACTCATTTGAGCTTTTGAGACTAACAGCAATTCATTATATTTAACTAAGAGCAATTCATTTCATTTAACTAAGAGAAATTCATTACATTTAGGCTTACACTCTTTTTTTTTTTTGGTTGTGTGCCATCAAAAATGACTTGGATATGCTAGAACTTGATCTTGTGTACATTTTAAGACCACAATTTTGTTGAATTTATACATGAAGATGATAAGGGCACTTAGGCATAATCATTTTTGGCCTAAAAACCCTACCTTAATTTCTACCCTTAAAGAAACAATTTGAGCTTTGACCTTTCTTTTCTTGCATATAAACTTTTTACAAGCTACTTTTACTCTTCTTTTCAATGATTTTCTTAATAATTTTGAGCTACTAAATTGAAGGAATTGTATAAAGCTTATTTGCATATGATTTTGACCACTTCTATGAAAAGTGAATAATTGATTCAAGTTACCACATTTTGATTTCTCAGTATTTATAGAATGGGGAAGAAGTATAATAAAAAATATAAAGAATCTCGTTTTTATGTTTCTTTTTCTAAAAAAATAAAGAAAGAAAAAATTATGTGATTAAATTATGCAATTTGAATCAATTAAATATTGGACTAATTTGAGTTAAAACTTGTGTGGATGGGTTTGTATGGATCTTTCAATTTTTTAAACCTGAGATTTATTTTCTTGTCATATCTTTACCTCGGCCACTTTGCAACCCTTATAAAAACTCTTTGATTTATGCATTAAATTCACACTTTTTAATGGTGGAGATATAATTCACAAGTAAGTTTATAGAAATAACTCACTACGTTTTGACCCTAAACATTTTAAGTGGATAAAGTGAAATACATGAGAGCGTTTCAAGTCTTCTTTCTATTTATTTTGATGAAATTGATGTGATGTTATGTTTTGAATTTAAAAATATATATTTTATTAGCGCTTTTTCTCTTTATTGTTATTTTATCTTAGGCCTTTAATATAACGTTGGACTTCCTAAGCCCTTTTGTATTGATCTGTACGTAGAGATACTACTGTAAATTGATATATACATGATAGTATATGAGTTCAAAGATCTATTTAAATCTTGTTGGATATATATGTGTCAGTGATTTATAATATTATATACCCTTACATTAACTTAGAGTTCATTGGTATGCAAAATCTTGGAGATTTCTGACATATAAGCTTCTAAGTGTGTGAAACCGAGTCCATTGGATGGATATGTGGTGGCTAAGTTAAATTTGTTCTAATGCCTTAGAGGTGATTAGACATGATTTATAGACTTATTGGACACTTAGAAATCTTAATTGGAAAAGTTGATGTATATAAGGGCTTATTTGCCAATTGTTAAAAATTAAAGGACTTAATTGTAATTTTTCAATTCTTGGAGGGTCAATATTATTTTCAAAAGTCCGGGGACAAAAATAAAAATAAAAGTTTTGGTCATTCCCAAATTTTGGGCTTAATTGCAAATTTAGGAAAAATTTAGAAGGTATAATGGTAATTTCACATAAGCTAAAGACAAAAAGGTAATTTCACCATATTTGGTCAAAGAAGAGTCAATATTCTAGACCCTTCTTCATGTATGGTCGTGCACCCCACCATTAAAGACTTGAAACATTGTGTTTTAATTAAAAGAAAAGAGAAGTAAGGAGAAGAGAGTAGGAGAAAAACTCATTTTTGGCCATCACTAAAATTCTACCCTTCTTTTTGATTCTCCAACCCAAATAAATTTGTTCTAAGTTAATATGGGATCAAGGAACTCAAATCTATCATTAGATTTGAGAAATTCTCAAAGGATTTTTAAGATATCACCTAAGGAAGGTTTAGGTAAATTTTGTCTCATCTCTCTCTACATTATGATTTTGAGTTTGGTGTTAAGATATGTTGTTCTCCATGCTTGAATATGCATGAAACATGGTTTAGATGAACAAAATGAGTCATGGAGAAGTTCCCTTAAGTCAAAAACGAAATGTTCTTTTTTGGTGAAAGTTTGTGAATTTTTTAATATCTTTTGAAATTGATAATTTAAATGAATTCTATGGTGTTAATTGAACATGTATAATGTGAATTGATGATGAAAAATGAAGAAGATGTATATTGGATAAGCCTTGGGTGAAATGATGAGAGAAGAAATGGATTAATGTAATGAGTTGTATAATTATGATAAATATGGCTTAAATGAAGGGAATTGGATTGAATGGAGTAGTGAAATGTGTTGTTGTTTGGAAGTGATGGTTATATAACAAGAAAGGAGCATGAATTACTATGATAAATTCTTGAAAATATGACTTGAAAGTCATGCACATTAGGTGTTTGATAAAATACCTAAGTGAACTTAGGTTAAGATTTAAGGATTCGAAATGATATGCGTTGGAAAGCAACTTTCATTTTTACTTAGAATAAACTTGAATTTTTGCTTAGATTGATGAGTAATGACCTAATGTGTTTGGATGAAAATGTGCTTAATTATGTTTTGAAATGAGTATTGGATTAAAGGCATTAAATGCCTTGGAAAAAGCAAAAGAAAAGCTAATGTGAATAGTAAAGGAAGTAACTATGTGAGAAGCTTAATGGCCAAATCCTATAGCTTAAAGATAGTAATATTGTGTTTTATACAGTTATGTGATGGTGTATAAATATAAGATACATGTTGGAGTAGTAAATACATTGTATATTTTCTTGTATAAAGGCTTGGGTGCTGTGAATCAAGGAACTGGTATCGAAGATTATTGAAGTCAAGGGAGTATAAACTTTCTTTTAAGGTGAGTTAGGGAAACCATATCTCTCAAATAGGATTAGAACATCCTAAGACATGCATGATGACTTGTATGTGAATTTTGAATCTAGGTAATGCATAGTAGAATTGAATCTCAAATGAATGCTAGCATACTTGTGTATTTAAGAAATGACATTATTTTGAATAACACTTTGCATTTGGAGTGCAAAAGATGACTTTTATTACATGAAATAATGTTATAGAATCTACAAATGCATAATCGAGTCATGTTTACTGCATGGTTGTGTTCACTTTTGTCTTAGAGCCATGGCAAAGTTCTATTTTATTAGTTGGATTGATAAATAAAGGCATGGTGCCTTACTTGATTTTTTTGTACTTAATATTTGTATACGATTTTTGTGACTGGTGAGGTAACGATTAGCCAATTGTGTGCTAGGCACAACAGATTAAGTGACCCCTTTATCCTTGACGTTTGTACATAAAAGTCGAGTCCCCGCATTGATACCTTTCTACGGGACTTGTGGGTGATTCCATACCTAGAGTCTGGTCACCGACGAGGTCATCACCTAGGGTCATGACGCTCTTGTTGACTGTAGTCAGTAGGTGTGCATACTAGTTTGGCCAACTAGCGGTGACACACGTGATTATTTTGGCTTATTATAATATTTGTTTTCTGACGAGATTTGACTTATGTATGTGATGTTTTTCTACTTTTGTGCACTAGAATTGGAACCTATGTTTACCAGATGAGTAATTAATAGGCTAGGCTTATGTGATTCCTAACCAATTTACATTGAGTCATAGGCTAGGCCTATGTATTTCTATGTCATGTCTACTCACTTCATTGGTTGTCCACACCGTCTTGTGTATCAAGTTCTATTTGTGATGTATATTTTTCCTACTCACTAAGTACATAGTGTACTTATACCCTCCACTTTCCAAACATGTAGGTTAATTTAGTAAGCTTGAAACTCTGAATGAATCGTGTGGTCTTTTAACATTTTCGGGGCATTACCGCGTGTGTGTAGTCTCTGTTTTGTACTTTTATTGCATAGTAGCTCATGAACTGTTTGCATTAAGTTGGTTATGTTGATATGCTTTATGATCTTATAAATTAACTCTTGACTATCTTATTATTTGTAAAAGACCTTACGTATAAACCTTTGGTACTGTTATTGAGATTGCTTTTAAGTGGACTTAGAAGTCCAGAAGTTGTGGTAAAATTTTAATGTGAATATAAAAGTGAATTTAAAATTGATTTGCAGGTGTTTTGATTGAGTTTTAGGATTTTTAAAATGCAGTCATTGTGTTGCCTAAATGTTTTCAAAAAAGGTATTCAGTTCACCTTGCATAGTCAAATTAAGGGTACCATGAGTGTCGTTATCCTGGGTATGCTGCAGTTGTCACATGTCCGATATGGTACCGGGTCGTGACATTTAATGTATAATAACTTTTGGGACATTTTTTGACAACATGAAAGACGATGAAAGGTGCTAAGAGGATGATTGATATATTGAATTGATGTATACTTGAGGACAAGTATAAGCCTAGTTTGGGCAAATTCGAAAAGATGCTTTTAAGTCATTTTAATTGGAATTATCTCTTTTGTTTGGAGTTAATTTTGGTGCTTAATTGTTAAAATAAATATTTATTTTATTTTAGGAGGTGAGAAGTGGATATTTAATCAAATTTGGCTTCAAATATTTAATTGGAGCATCATTTGCTAAAGTCATGAATTTTAAAAAGATGGAGTCAAAGAGGACATATTGTTGAACCTAGCAAGACGAGATCATAATGCCTAGAGTTAGACCCACTTTAAGTAGTTCAGTCTAATTAAGAGACATTCTTAGCCCTTTTGTATAGGTATTTTAATTTGTTTATATGACTATCTCTAGAATATTGATAAAAGATAGTTTATGGGGAGGAGAGCAGAAGAAAAAAAATATTACACACATGATCATTATTCTTTTACCTTCTTTCTTGTATCTTTAGTGTGGAATTATAGTCGTTAGTGGCTAAATTTAAATTTTCTAATTTAAGGGGAGTAAAAACACCATTTTGTAACTTTGGAAGGTTTTGTTCTAAAACTAGATTTTTTTTTAATTTATGTATTTCTTGTTTTGTGTTGTTCTATTTTACGAGTCAATAAATTTAGTATTAATTATTTTATTAATATTTGTAAGTTGAATGATCCGTAATTTTTATGAATGATTAATGTAAGTAGCAAGTAGGTTATTTATTTATTTGCATATTTAATTTATAAGAAATAAAAAATAAATTAAATAGTTATAGTTATCTCAAATATTTAATTTAGGGTTTATTCTTTTTTATTAAGCTTATTGCTATCATCTAGTTAATATAGAATGCTATCACACTGAATCAATTAATACTAATTTTTAATTTGAATAATAGATTTTAATCAATTAATTTAGGAAAACTAAATCTTATTATGGCTATCCTAAAAGGTTTCAAAAAAATGCTTTAGTTGCAAAATTTTATTCTTTTCAAACCAATGATCAAAATTATAATTGGATAAAACCCTTCCCTTGAATTAGAGTTACGTAAAATTGAATTTCTCACTTTTATACTCAATTAATTTATTTATATTTCTTGATAATTTTAGTTTAACAGTTAATTAATAATAAAACCCCATTTGATTTTGTCAGTTGAAATTAAGAAACCAATATTTAGTTATTTTGGGATTCAACCTTGTTTCACGAATATTATAAGAGCTTAGTTAATCAGAAATCAATTTTGACAGCTTTGACAACTTATTCATCATTATAAGGTTAAAGATGAACTAGTTTTGCAACAAATTAAAAGTTTGAGAATTTTATTGCTAACTTTTGATAATTCTAATAAGAATAACAAAATTAAGCAAAATTAAGGATTTTAAATATAATTTCCTCTAAAATTTTTTATCATTAGGATGTTAATTAGTTAAGTTAATTTGTTAGGTTAATAATATTAGGGTTTAAATCTTTTGAATGGGTCTCTTATTTTTAATACTAATCTAATTTAAATATTTTAATTTAAGAACTTAAGTCCCACGTTGCCACATTAGATCCATGTGGCTACTTAAAACCTACATCAATTTTAAAATATTATAAATATATGTCATGTCATCTTTGACCTAGCAAAAACTTTATGGCATCACACTCCCTTCACTTTTTATATTAACTTAGGGTTGAATTTGAACGTTTCTCAAATTGTAGGGTTTAATTTGTACTCTTTGAAATGTTAGAGTTCAATTTGTTAGCAGAGGTAAACCTTAGGGTTATCTATGCCCCTTTTGTCTATCTTATACCATATCACCATATGAAGATTATGCTACTACTAAGCCAAAGGTTTAGTAAGAGAATTATACAAGATTCTATATACTAAACATTTGCTTAAATTTTAAAATTTTCTTCTCAATTATCATTATAACTAAAACAAACTTCCTAAATACATAAGTAGATATTTGATGAGGTGGATTAGCTATTTTCACATGCACAATGGTTCTAATGTTCCATAATATATTATTGTCTAAATAATACAAGGAACTATAAAAAGTTTATTAAAGAACTTATTGGTCTAAGTGATAATTTCCATTGAATGAAAAATATATTATATCTTAATTAGCAATTACTGCTACATTGGAACATTTATGTTCTCAAAATAATATTATTCTAAGTAAAATGTAACATGATTAGAATTTGCTTCTAAAGTTAACATTCATATACTATGAACTTAAATATTAACTCATACATAAAATAATAGATATTTTTAATATTTCATATGTATTAGATACCTTAATAAAATGCTTCAACATTCTCATACTTAATTTCTACTTAGATTTAAATACTTTGAATTTTTAAACTTTAAATCAATTTCATTTAATATATAGGATTGTATCATATAAAGCCAGTGCTTAATTTTTACTTATATTTAAATATTTTTTATTTTTAATTTGTAAATCAGTATTTCATTTAATACATATAAATATATAATAAAAAACTATTGTTAATTATAATGAAATATAAGTATTTATCCTTTTATGAATTGTTATTACACCCAACACATCAAATTTAACAATTTATTTCCATCATCATCTTTTCATCAAAGGTTGATTTTGTTATTTTTCAACCTAACAAGTCTCGCAAGTTTCATACGAGATTATACCAAAGAATACATATATCCCAATATGGAACTTTATTGTTCTCATTATATTGATTTAACCAATATGTCATAATATGATAGTTTAGTTTAACTTTGCATTTTTATCACTTATCTTAAGCATAAGTCTCCCTTGATCCATCTTATACAAAATATTTATATAAACACATTCATTTCTAATTATACATTGATCGTTATAATAATATTGAATTCAAACTCAGAATCAGATACTCAAAAGCATAAATGAAAATTATGTATAATCTCTATCATATTATGTATTGGTAAGAAAAATTATGCAATTATTTTCCTTCTAATGATAACTATTATTATATCTAAGTCAATGCCTTCAAGTGTAGAAAAGTGGAATAATTTTATCAAGATACTATACTTTTAGCCATATTTTATGCAAACTCTTATACCATGCTATTATTATGTTGACATACATCTTACATATTGTTATTAAAGTTTATAAGATATTAATCAACTAAAAATGTCATTATATTTTATCATCTATATGTTTTTGACATATCTCTAAAACTGTGTCACCAAATCCCCAACTTCTATTAATAGCAAAATTGTGTAATAAACATACAACTTTTCTTTCTAATTTTGAGAACTCTTTTTAAACATAACCTACGTCAGAGAATTTTAGTTCATTAAAACTTTGTATCAACTTCACTAAACAAAGAAAATTTCCACTCGAAATATAATATAAATGTAGAAAAGCTAGTAATTAGTTATATGTCATGATAAACTAATAAGATTAGGATTTTAATTTTGTGTTTGGTTACTCTCCATATTTTATTTAAAATAATAGCCATTATTACTATTCAAAAACAGTACTTTAATCTCTCTAGTGGACTAGAATCCTATTCAAATTATGTTGACCTTGAATTTGCTCAACAAACCAACTAAACTTAAATTAGGTAGATAACAACTCTATCAATCACATCTCTTATGACTCTTAGATCCATTATGTAACATCTCTTGGCAAAATATATCTTATATATTATCTCTGACTCTGTCTCTAAATTTATGTGATCATATGTTTACTTATTCAAATCATACAAATTAAGTTAAGTAGGACCCACTGTTAAGAAAATATTGGAGTTAAAGCAACCTTACTTTGCTTAACAAGCTTATTAATAAATGGAATTCTAGTTTATTCTTATTACAATTATGTTTGAACATGGACTCAATATTTTAACAATGGATTTATTCTCAAATGATCTTATCAAATACAAATTATATATATATATATATGATCTTATCAAATACAAATTATATATATATATATATATATATATATAAACAAATTGATTCATAAATTAATTAAATTCATATTTCAAATAGAAATTTAAATTGATTTTAAAATAATTTTCAAATTCAAATTAAAAACCATTTCCATCATGACTCCTTTAATAAAATTAATTAAAATTTAGTTTCAATAAATTAATCTTCTTAATTATTGTAAATTAAAAAAACTCTTTTTTTCAAAATTTTATAAGTAAGACATTGTAATATAATAAAAAATATTTCTAATTTAATTACAAATAATTTTTCTTTAATTAAAAATTATTTTCTAATATTTAAAATATTTTTAAAATTAAATAAAACATAGTTATTGGTTAGTTTTTCTTCCCATATGAGTCCTTATACTTAGTGTCATGATCACCATCATAATCATCACACCCAGTCTAAAATCCTACAATAAAGTGGAGTCTGGATAAGTCTGATAGTACACAGCCTTACCCCTACATAGTAGAGAGGCTGTTTCCGGTAGACCCACATGTGAATGCGACAATAAAAGAGTGGTACAAGTTAAATAATAAATAAGTAAAACTGACATGCTAAATCATTATATAAATAAAGTTACAATAAATACATAAAAAAATTTTAAAAAATTACAGTAAATATGATCCAAACCCATTCTCTTATAAAAATTTAAGTTGATAGGACAAATTATGTACTTAAGATTAACATTTAAAAAATATATATAAAGTAATGTCTTTTTACACATTTGCATATGCGCATGGAAAGACAAGTGTCTTAAATGGTAGAATCAACTGGAAGGGAATTGGCTATGTAATACATATATATAACATATACACAAGCAGAAAGGTTGTGCAACTACGGGAATTATTGTAATAAGAAACAGGCAACTAGTGCTTCTGAAGAAATAAAAGCACTTAGTAAGAACACAAGTATTATAAATTAGTAAAGACGAGAATGTGAATCCACAAAACCGCATCAACGATCACCGAACTCATTTATGCATTATCCATTATGTAGTCACAATTCAATAACTCATTTAATTATCCTTGGTCTCAATAATAATTAATATACACAATCTCTTTATTATGTAGGGATAAAGCTGCTTACTATCAGACCCTCCCAAATCCCGCTTCACTGTGGGACTTTGGGATATGATGATGATGATATATCAATCCGCTAGAATCATTACAAGTGCGAAATATTTTTTTTATCATCATCATATGTCATCAATAATTATTTAAATTTTAAAATATATAAAGATAATTTAATTATAAATAAAAATGAGTATAAATAAATTATTTGTAAATAAAATAAAGGATATTATAACATATTTATTACTTGCTTTATATTAAATAAAATAATTAATTTATTATTATCCATTAATTAAATTTTATTTTTTGGATTTCATTTATTAAAAGTAAACATTAATTAAATTAATTACTAATTACTAATAAAATATGAATTATAAATAACAAAATAGGATCATTTTATTTATTTTAAGTAATAAATAATATTTTAATGGACTTAATTTATTATTATATTAAATTAATAAATATATTATTAATAATTAATATTATATGTTAATTATTGTTATATTTTTAACACAGGTAGTAATCTATAAATATAATAAATTAATTTGTTTGATATATATCATTTCTACAATTTATTAATTCCCTATTATTCTCCGACAACATAACTGTCCACATGGAAAAAGTTTTTTGTTCTTTGTTAACATTTTTAATGATAAAAAATTAACGAAAGAAGATAAAAAATTATGGATAAGAATAAAGACTTATAAAATTTTTGAAAAATAATAAACTTCAATGAACCTACAAGAGAAATTATTTTCTTTTTCCCTTTTAATTACTAAAATATTGACTTCATGTTTTGATTACAAGATAATTTTGATTGGATCTAGATAACTTGAACATCAAATTCAGCATCCAAATAAACATAGGATTCATCCAACCCCAGGAGAACAGTTAATCCCTGTCTCCGAGGCAACAGCCAATCTTGCATAAGACAAGCTACTATCAATATGTTCACCGTGTTACTTCACAATGGGGATGAATCTTGTTCAACTATATAGATGAAGATAACAGAGAAGAAATACTTTAAAAGTACACTATGCAACGTAAGCAAGCAATTTAGATCTGTATCCACAAGATTATACGGTAACAACTGCTCTTCGCGATATTTTGACCAACCGATGAGGTTAACCAATATGTTAATTTCTTCTACACGATTGCAATCAAAACTTAAACGTGGAGGCCTTGTCAATATAAAAGAGGAGAAAGAACAACAAAGAAGCTTGAAGTGTCATAATTCATCCGTAGAAAGTGACTTTCGGAAAACAAACAACAGCAGTGTCCTAAGCTGCTTTAAATGTAAGATTATTGAGACTATCAGTGTATTGAACTGATTTCTCAGCTTCAAAAATTTTGCAGGAAAACAAAATTGCATGTTTTCACCATTAAATCACGCAAGTGACAATAGAAGAGTACATATTCAACTCCATGAAAGATATTCTATGCCAGTAGCTCACTCAGGGATAGTAACCGGTGATAGTGAATCCCCTTCCCACGATTTCACCAGCACAAAACCAAGCAAAGCACTCCAGGCCAAACAAAGCTGCAATGCCAGCATCCTCAACCTTCAGTTCCTGCCTCCTCCTCCACAAGCTCTTCACATGATCAAGCTCCTTCCAGAATGATTCATAACGATTAGGAATACTGTGCAAACAAATAACAAAAGAGGAATCTCAAATAAGATGCAAAATTTCAAGGCATATAATCCTACAGACAAGTTGGTTAGATATCATCTAAATTATGTATGCTTGCAAACTGTAAGTTGGGAACTTATAGAATCTTGAGCATGGAGAAGTTAGTGAGAAAAATGCAATTTTGTTCAAATGGTTAAACACCAAGATTAATTACAAATGTAATTATATAAAAAGAGTTGAAACATTAAACTCACAAAGAAAAGGTCTCAAGCATCAAATACTTCACAAAATAACAATGGAAATCGATGCAAATGACTGGCCGAAGACAAGGGCTAATTTGCATTGATGGAAAAAGAATGCATGAAGAAAGTTATGCCAAGAAACATGTTTTCCTCTGAAATAACTATCAAAGCTAGTTTATGAAATTTCCGTTCAGTGATGCGTGAGATTTTTTTCCCTCAAGCATCTTACAGAAGCATCATGGCTAAATCAGTTCAGCCAATTGACTTTGGGGCCTACTCCAGATCATTTACTCTTTGATATTCTTGTTTTTTGGCTTCAAAAACAAAATCCAGACTATTTTGCCATAGGGTCATGACATTTGCTACCTGAGAGTAGGGTCCAAATCTTAACTAGACTTCCATCGTTTTTATAGATTTGACGAAGGTCCTCCTTGGTTCATTTATAATCCAGATCATCGTAATTATACTAGAATGTACCATGATGTTTAAGGCATCTACATATATTAAGGTTATCGAGCTTCCAATGGCAATTCTTTCTTGTTCATTTAAGGAGGAATTTATCTCATTTTAACCCGTAAGTAAAAATAGCCAAAACAATCGCCTCTAAGTAGGTGTAAACAAGAGGCTCAATCATATTAGAGGGAGAAATACAGGAATTCAAACAATGCAAATCAACGCTGTAAAAAGAAGCCCTTGTTCTAATCTGCAACACAATTTAGAAAACCAGTAGCCAGGCCTGCTAGGACTTAGCAACTTAATAGTTGACTCTAACACAAAATCTGACCAAATACAACCAAAAATAGCAAGACGAAAAGATTAAGTTGAACATCACAAGCATGAAACTTTTCAATCCTAGAAAAGACATTTAATTAACCAGCTCGCAAGATGATAGAAGCTCACGTGACACAGGTAATCCATCACTTGAGGAATACGATCTAGCATCTTACAGTACAAGTATGCCTATGATGTTATTGAGACAGCAAAAGTAATATTGAGTGAGAGTCATGAAAACCATTTGTCAATAAAATCAAATACCAAGATGACAATGGAAGCGAAATTAAGACCTAGCCAGACGAGTGTAAAACAATTGCTTTGCCAACAGGTTGCATTTCTCCACTGTGGCTGGCTCCTGAATGTATTGCTTGTTCTGCTCCAACAACTGCTTATAGTAAACAGTTCCATGCTTGGCCACAAACTGAGATGCTTGACACGCCTTTGACTGCAGTTGCAGCAACTTGGTAGCCATGGTCACGACAAATTAACCTAAATCCAATCATAAACCAAAAATGATAATTCAAGAAACCATACATTTTGCAGCAAAATCATAATTCATCTAAACCTCAAACTCAAAGGTTGACCCAATAGAAAACAAGACAAAACCTAAAAGACGAAATACACAAGGGTCTAAATTGCACAAAACGATCAACCGTACTTATATATAAGAATCACAGATTACTGACCAAATCACGCTTCAATGAATCAACCGCAGACACCAATTTCCACAATGATCAAGTGTAAAGATTCAACACGAAACTAATTTAAAACCCAATCTATAAATCGTAATTGGAAGTATCTAACATGACAGACAACAGCAAATCGGACACACCACCACACGAGATCTGACAAATGAAGGCTCTACTGAGTAAAACACATGAACGACAATGAAAAAAGGGAATTGCCTTTGTTGAAGAATGAGAAAAGAGACTTGAGTTGTTGAAGAAGCGACGGTGACAGTACGGTACTATATGCTAACTCGCCGCTCCGCTTACTTTCTCCCCCTGTAACTTATTGTCGGATAGGGATCGGTGGGTTTCATTATTTTCATTAGAGCTGGGATGGTTTCGCA
The DNA here is from genome assembly GCA_024520975.1 of Erythroxylum areolatum. NCBI lineage: Eukaryota > Viridiplantae > Streptophyta > Magnoliopsida > Malpighiales > Erythroxylaceae > Erythroxylum > Erythroxylum areolatum. Next base: position 15,489 of record JANIJH010546389.1, read on the forward strand.
TAAAACTGAAAAGAGTTGGGGCCATTATCGTATTTTCCTTTCCGGTTCTGGTGATTTGATTATTACATTTCTTAGGGTTAGGGATCTTGCTGTGAATTTAACGTTATCGCAGGCTCCTTGCAAACAAACTTATTAATGAAATCAAATATAATATAATATTATAATAAAATAAAATAAGATAAAAATGAAAATTTTATATTATAATTTATTTTATTTTAAATAATAAAAATAAAAATTTTCTGATTTAAAGAATATATGTTTATTATTTTACATTTTACGAACACTTGTTAATTCAAAAAATTTTTAATTTTATTATTTAAGATAAAATAAGATGTAATATTATACCATCCTTTTTAATCTCTTTATCATTTTATTAGAGAAATTCCGAATAACAATATAGTGTAAATGTCTCTTTATATAACAATATTAGTGGATGTTTCAGAAATAGAAATACGAGAGATTTGTTTAGGGGTTTTTTGTTGTCGTTTTTGTAAAATGAAAAACAGATAAGTAAAACGTGTTTGGCTAATTCTGTTGCGATTTTTTGTTTCTGAAAATAAAAAAACCACAACAATTTTACAGAAACAAAAAAACATCGTTTATCTGAATTTTGACAACATGTTTTTTTTTTCAAAAAACCAACATAATCCAGGTTTCTATCTCGAAATAATAATAATAATTAATAATTAATAATAATAAGATAATTAATTTGGTATAATAAAATTAATAATAAAAATAATAATATTAATAGTATTAAAAATAGT
>JANIJH010546428.1:0-16248 GCA_024520975.1 Erythroxylum areolatum
AATGCATGTACAATCATGTGCATGGGCAAAAATTGCCATTCATATATATATAGAGGCCATATTATGCATGATCATGCCGAGATAAGTTTAAATATTCCTAACCCGTTCTAAATTACCATTTTACCCTTCCCATCGGTGATGGGATGTTACAAATCTCCTCCTTAATTAAGAAACAAAAGCAAAAATAAAGAGGAAGATATGAGAAAAATATTGCATAATCATAGTTAAGTGACTTGAATCAAAAGAATTATGGAGCATTTTTTATCATGTGGATGGGTTTGTATACTTCCTTCAATTTGATAAATCTAAAACTTCCCTTTTTCTAAACCTTGTTTAAGCTCCATTATAACCCTTTCGAAGACCCTTAGACTCTTGCATTCATTATTCGATGATGGAGATGTGATATATAAGTAAGCCTATGGCAAGAGTTTTTCTAAGTTGATATGATCCATTAATACCCTAAATACTCTGAGTGCATAGAGTGAAACTAATAAGAGGGTATTGATTACAATTGCATTTTATTTTAAAAATATTGTTAGGACGATTGCTTATTTTTGTAGTTTATGAGAATTAATATTATAAATTGGATTTCTTTGTTGTGTTTTGGTTTGGTAAGATGTGATGATTTAGGTTATGAAGAGATGAATTGGGAAGCAAACGAGAAGGATATGGAAAGAGTTTGATGAGTCTAAACTACTATATGCTTGAGGACAAGCAATGTCTAAGTGTAGGAGAATTTGATAGCATGCTTAAAGTACATATATTTCATATTAATTTCTTATGTTTTGATCGATAAAATTCTTCTAATTTTGGTTTATAATTATATATTTTATATTTTGTGGAGTATATTAGAGATTTGTATCAAAATGTGCTTAAATTTTGAAATTTGGCAAAAAGGAACAAAGATACAAATTTTAGGAAAGAATAAAAATTGTAAAAGAAAAGTTCCAAGAGATGTCAGAGCATAAGGCATGTTTACACCTTATTTAATATGATACGACTATTCCATAACTTAATGTGATTAAATAGATCGGCTCTTCTAAAGTAAGCGAGCTCTAGTTATTTCTGCTCCTACTTTGTCTATTTATTAGTTTTAATAGATATGACTTGTTCTAGTAGGATGATCATAATGAAAATGAGATTCTTTAGATTTAGTACTGATATTACCTTTTATCCCTTTTTTATGAAGATTAGATAGGATTTTAGAATTATTTATAAGAAAGAGGCGCAAAAGGCAGCTATTCATTTGTCTCTCTCTTCTCTTAGTTCATCTTAGTTTTTTTCTATGTTCTTAAGATAGTTTTTTACTTTTCTTTTATGTTATCTTTGAGAACTATGAACAACTAAATTCTCTCTTTTTTTAATACAAAGCTTAATTGTAGTTTGATTCTTCAAAAGTTGCGAGATCTAATTGTTCTACTTTACTCTTTTGTTCTTATTATTTATATTTCTTTTGAGATTATAAAAACTATTGTTTGTTTGATTGATATAGAAGACCTATTGTTTAATTATAAAAATAATATATTATATATTGCAACGATTAAATCCATAAAATTTTATTATTCTAATACTTAATGTTGAAATAACAAGGTTTAGTATAGGTTATTCCACTTATGTTATATGATATATATTCTAGTTTAAATAAACAAAACATGTGTGTTTGTTAATCAAAGAGTTCGTTTTATTTAACAAAGAAGGAAGGAAAAATGTGTTGTCAGAAATTGTTATTGACTATGACTAGTTTATTAAGGAATATAAAAGTTTATCTTTACATTAATAATCAATTTAAAGAATCAAAATTTATATTTATATTTTGGGCTATTAAATTGCATTTTTATTTTTTGTTTTTGCCTTTAATCTATTTCAATTTATGTCTTAAATTCTCCCTTTCTTTATTTTGTTTTGTTAACTTGCCAAACGAGATAAATTTTATGAGTCCCTATAGATTCAACCATGCTCTTAGTTATATATAATTTGTTTGTGATTAGAGTATCATTATATTTGCCGAATTGGATACTACTAATATTAAAGGTTTTAAGACAATCTTTAAGTATATGTAATCTATCAAAGATCGGGCGGATGAAATTGAACCCTAAAAAACTCGTTAATGAAGAGGATTTCACTGATAAGGTTCTTGACGGTCTTAATGACGTATATAAACAGTGTTGACATGATTAATATTCGTAAAACTCTTATCTCTCTTTTGCTAATATTGATGAAAATTCCCACGATGTCATAGCTAAAATGGATTTAAAGGAAGTGAAATCTACATGAATAAGACAAGTAGAACATGGATTAGAACATTGCGCAAAAAGGAAATTTAAAGAAAGGTCATAGTTAAAAGCATCACAGATTTATGCAAATAGATGCGTTTATTTTTCTTCTTCCTTGTGGCAGTGCATTTGATGCTCCGCAATAATAGGTCCAGAATCAAAACTCTTCAGGCAAACAAAAAGTCGTGCATGTACATCAGAATGAACTATTTTGCAAGTTTTGGGCACCTATCTTCAAGTTGCAAGGGAAACCTTTATCGATGCCAAATGTTGCTATTCTGTCCTTAATAGTGGAATGAACTATCTTTATCTTAAAGATAGTTCATTCCTTACTCAAAACCCATCATCCTATCTAGAGAGCATGAATGTACACCATACTCCATACAAAATTCTAAATGCATGTATCGTTGTATCCAGATTCCAGATTCCAGAATTGGCTTGTCTCAAGGATCTGGATACAAAACCTCATTGTGATTGGCAAATTCATATAATTTAATTGTATTCCAAAATCAAGCATCCCGTATCTTTCTTGGCCATTGGATTCGATCTCCATGTTCTCTCATAATGCAGCTCCCTGTTTTTTTTTTCCCCACAATTGACAAATTTCCTTGGTCATTCTCCTTACTGACGATCCACACGCTAAAGGTAATTGTTAAAGGGAATCATTAGACTATTTATCCTGAAATGCGCGTCTCTTGGGTCTGCGACCTTCTCAAATCACTAGTACTTCTCTCTAACTAAGATTCAATTAAAAGCCAAATCTTCAAACTTCCATTTCAAGTAAAGCAGTGTTATCAAGAGCAAGCATTATTATACACTGTATAACCCCGTCTGATGCATGATTATCTCTACAAATTTCAAATTAAACAAAAACATCCCCTTTCAGAATAATTGAAGACATGCGTGTCCAACTTGCTTGTCAAAATTCCTTTAAAAATGACATTTCTGTAATCTCTCCCAAAACTTTCCCTTGTCTCTCTTTTTCTGAACCAAGCAACACGGGCTCTCTTTTCAATCGATAAACAGTCTGACTCCAACTTTCGATATGCAAGTCCTCATATATACTCTACATAACTCGCCAAATTATCATCTTGCGTTAGGACGCTCTCCTGACCAAAAACGGGGAAAAAAAAAAACCAACTTGTGGATTCCTTACAAGACATACACCCACCAATAATCAAGAAAAAAGAAATTCAAACAATAGCAGCTACTGTCAAAATTATTCTTTAACATTTAACATATCTTAATCAATAACATTATGTTAAGATATATGATATACATCTTATTATTAAAGTTTGGCATTTTCGATAATAGGACAGAGCAAATAATTTAATTTCACATCCAGATTGATTGAATTTAAATTGGGCACGGCTGGCTTGTTGGATTTTTAGATAATGGTTCAATCCTGATAAAATTCTACTTTAAGTGGGACATGTGAAGAAGCTTATACATGTGAAGAAGATAAGCATGTTGAATTTTTTGATAATAATTCAGTTGTGATAAAATTCTATTTTAAGTTGGATATGCTTCTTACTGTTATCATCTTCTTCTTAATAAAATGAATCTCTAGTTTTAGAAAAAAAAAACATAAGAAGAAGAAAAAATAGTCACATAAATTTAGAAGAGATGGAGGGAGAGATAGGTGTACGACATTGCATTGATTATGTTCTTTCCCATCAGCAACGTAGGAACTAGGAATAATGGAGGAGGGGGCCACTCCGACCTCTGTTACTACACCGCAACAAAAGGAGTTGGCTTAGTTTTGCTGTGAATATCTCCATGATTTTTACCTTCGTTTGTGGAAGGCTACGCAATTGATGTGGTGAAGGTTGTGAATGTCTTGTTTGTCATAGGTATGTGACTTATTGTAGTGAGGCTTTAGTAAATTATTGTGTGGAAGTCTATTTGTTGGATCTATCTTGCATGAATTCCTTCTGCTGCAGCTATAACTTGGATTCAAAATGTGCATGAATCAACCTATTTTGTGTGAATAACTTTCTGATAGGAGTTGAACCCTTAGGGAAGTTGTTATGTTTCCATCTCAAGTGTTTTATGTTTTTGTTCTTAAATAGTTAATCGCTTGAGTTATTTATTTATTGTCTTTTCGTTAAACGAGTGTTGAAAAATCCTCTGACGAGGTTAACACGAGTCAGTCCTATTATTGGGTGTGTAAAACTTTAATGGAAAATGAGGTTGAGAGATAGTGTCAAGGGTTGAGTGGTGTCGACTCAGCAAAACCTTGGGTAAATCTATTATACTTTCGTGAAAATATTAAGCTAGGTGAGGGCCTCACAAACATAGGCAAGATATGCCAAACTAAGTTACCAAATTTCTAGTGCTTTTTATTATTTCGTTTTTTATTGCTTTTGTTTTCGTTTGTGCTAGAGACGTCCACAGTAAAATTGGAAAGTTTACGAAACTACTACCCTCTATAGTTTTTCAATTGGTATCAAAGCAAGGTCACCTAGTTAGAACTTGGTAGCAAGTTGGTGCAGATCTGCGTTTCGCAATTATGGCCATAAGAAAAGGAGCATCAATTATTAGGCCACTGCTATTGGACAATTCTAATTATCTTACATAGAAATCACGGATAAGAGTCTTTATTCAGGTATAGGGAACAAGAACATGGAACTCAGTGTTACATGGCTGGATACATCCGATGCTTACTAATGATAAGGGAGAGACAGTTCTAAACGATCCATTTAAATGGATAAGAGCCGAAGAAGAAAGAGCACTTGGAAACTCACACCTATTGCACGTAATTTTCAGTGCTGTTGATGAAGGACGCTTCTCAATGATCTTAGCCTGTGAATCTGCTAAAGAAGCATAAATACTTTGCAAACTATTCATGAAGGGTCTAAATATGTGATAACATCAAAACTACAGATGTTGGATGAAAATGAGACTATTGGAGACTTTCATGAAAGATTGCGAGATATAATGAATCAAGAACATTAACTCAAGTAGAAATATTCCAATATGAAACTAGTCAAAAAGACGTTGAGACCATTACCTTTGAGATTTATTCTGAAAATTGCAGCAATAGAGGAGGCCCACGACATTAATGATCTATCATTGGAGAAGGTAATTGGAATTCTTACAAATTTCTAAATGAATCTTTTAAGGGGTAAACAAAAAAGAAGCAAAGGATTGACACTGTAGGTTAAAACTAGAAAAGGTATAAATGATGTAGAAGAGGAATCCGACGGGAATGAGGATATGTAGTTATTAACACAAGAGTTCAGTAAATGGCTGAAGAGAGTGAAAAAGGACAGACCAAAGTTTAGGAAAAATGGTGGGAGTTCATCGAAAAACAACTTCAAACAATAAGCCAAAACTTAAAAGGGAGAAAGAAAGTTAAAGAGAATTCAATGCCATGAGTGTCAAAGCTTTAGACATTTTCAAGCGGAGTATGCTAACCTCTTAAAGAAGAGAAAAGGGAAATCCTATACGAGCACTTGGAGTGATAACGAATCCAAAAGTGAAGAAGAAGTTGTGAATAGTGTTGCGTTAGTTACTTTGTACAGTAAAAGTCCAATTACTTGCTTAACAGTAATCGAGAAAGAAGTAACTGAAGATGAAAAAGTGAGTAAATCAGGAACTTTCGAGAAGCATGCAGACGATTCAACTCAAAGCTCAATCTTAGATTACGACAGTGATGATAGTACTTTAAATGATAAAAAGGAAGGTATTTATGAAGCCTATGAGTTCATGTATGGTAAATAGGTCCAAATATGTAAGAAAAATGAGAAGTTGAAGGAGGAAAACACTTCTATGAAGAACATCATTCAAAATCTAGAGAAGAATTTGTTGTCTACATTAGATGAGTTTGGTGAAGCCAGAATGAAATTAGTAAGTATCGAATAGGGATTGAAAATGTTGAAGTCACAGAAAAACTAGAAAAGTTAATGAAAATTGGTAAGGTTAAAGGAGATTTTCAAAGAATTAACTATAAGGGTGAGTGCTCTAAAGTGAATGAGGAGAAAAATGATATGTCCAGATCTATCCGAGAAGAAGAAACATCGAGAAAGAATCGAAGATTTGTACCGACGGGTCATTTTTGCGAAGTTATCTGACACATAAGGCCAAGATGCTACAAGATGTTACAAATGATGTTTAAAAAGGGTCAAAATCGAAAATTTAAACACTCTTCATTAAATTTTCAGCAACAGCCTATAGTATCGAAGCACACTTGGATTAGAAAGGGTCAATTACAGGCACAAAGACATTGTGAAGGACAAACAAGAAATTGTCTAGATTCACAATTAGTTACTGCTTGTGAAGAAGCTGTTCAGATAGAGGATAAATCAGTTACTTTAGAAGAACAAACCGATAACAAAGATAATATGACGAGGAATAAGGCCAGGTTTGAATTTTTTCAAGGGGTACAGGGACTGAGAACTTTACATTTTTAAAGTATTTTTTGTGCTGTTTAAAAAAAAGAAACGTAAAAAAAAGATTTGTCTTTTTTAGTTCTTTAGTGTTTATGTTGCCATTGCCATCCCATCTTTTAATAGTTTGCATTGTGACTTCTATTTAGCTCTACCGAAGACTATTCAACTCTCTTATCAAAGTGGGTCTATCTCTCAAGTATCTCTCTCTCTCTCACTACCTAGGCAACACTCATCTTTATTTGCTTGGGTTTATGAATTTGATCAGTTTTATAAAGATGGAATCGAAGTAAGTAATGATATGTTAGCATGTGTATTGACTGGTGGTAAATTGTCATATGATTTTTATGTTTCTTTTTCATTGAGATTGATTATGTTGAAGGCATTCTTCTTTTTGACAATGTTTTATCCCAATGGGGGAGACATCAGATTGTTTATGACATGGAGAGATTTCAAGATATATGCGTGACTATTCGTCGTGATTTTTGACATCTTTTTGTCTTAAAGGGAAGAAATTTGGACGATTGGAAAATTGTTCATTATTATTTCTTTGGATGTTCATTGGAACTTGATGATGGATTAAGGGGGAGTTCTTTTCTCATGTGGATTATATGTCCAATTATTTTATTTAAAGGGAGTTTTATATTTATGACAAACAAGGGAGGTTGTTAAGATATATGGTATATATCTTATAATTAAATTTTGACATTTTTGGATAATTAAACCTAGTAAATAATTCAATTTCACATCCAAATTGATTGAATTTAAATTGGGCACGGCTAGCTTGTTGGATTTTTAGATAATGATTCAGTTGTGATAAAATTATATTTTAAGTGGGATATGTGAAGAATATAAGCTTGTTGAATTTTTGGATAATAGTTCAATTGTGATAAAATTCTATTTTAAGTTGGATATGCTTCTTACTGTTATTGTCTTCTTCTTAATAAAATGAATCTCTAGTTTTAGAGAAAAAAAAACATAAGAAGAAGAAAAAACAGTCGTATGAATTTAGAAGAGATGGAGGGAGAGATGGTTGTATGGCATTACATTGATTATGTTCTTTCCCATTAGCAGCGTAGGAACTAGGAACGATGGAGGAGGGGGCCATTCTGACCTCTGTTATTGCACCGCAACAAAAGGAGTTGGCTTAGTTTTACTGTGAATATCTCTATGGTTTTTACCTTCGTTTGTGGAAGGCTGCGCAATTGATGTGGTGAAGGTTATGAATGTCTTGTTTGTCATAGGTGAGTGACTTATTGTAGTGAGGCTTCAGTAAATTATTATGTGGAGTTTTATTTGCTAGATCTATCTTGCATGAAGTCCTTCTACCACATCTATAGCTTGGATTTAGAATATGCATAAATCAGCCTATTTTCTGTGAACAACTTTCTGATCTATTTCAGAGGAGCTGAACCTATAGGGAAGTTGTTATGTTTCTATCTCAAGTGTTTTCTGTTTTCGTTCTTAAATAGTTTATCGCTTGAGTTATTTATTTATTGTCTTTTCGTTAAAGGAGTGTTAAAGAATCCTCTAACGAGGTTAACACGAGTCGGTCGTGTTATTGGGTGTAAAAAACTTTAACAGGAAATGAGGTTGAGAGATAGTGTCAAGGGTTGAGTAACGTCGACTCAGTAAAGCTTTGGATAAATCTATTGTACTTTTATGAAAGTATTAAGCTGGGGAAGGGCCTCGCAGACGTAGGCAATGTATGTGGAACTACGTTACCAAATTTCTAGTACTTTTATTATTTCGTTTTTTATTGTTTTTGTTTTCGTTTGTGCTATAGACGTCTATGATAAAATTGCAAAATTTGCGAAACTACTACCCTCTATGGTTTTTCACATTCTATACATTCTAATAATTGATAGAATGAATAATAAAACAGTGTCAAAAATATTTAAATTTAAATACCATTACTTTTATAATTTGTAAAATCACTTTTTTGAGTGCTTATAATAATTATAATTTAAATCCTATCATTAATATCCAATAAATATGTTGAGAATATCAATTTTATAGAAGTGTCGCAAATATAACTAAGGATCTTTAAGTTTCTATTTGACCTAATTATAAAACAAAAGACTAATTAATTATACCCCATGTGAAAAAAAAAAGCATTCTCTCATTTGATAAATATTAATGTAACCATAACAATAAACAACTCACTAACTGGATCCTTTAGTGTAGCACTAGTGTAGTGTGACTTATTTTTGTGATCCATTAAAAAATGTAAATTATACACCATCACATCTATTCTATCTGAAACTAAGAGCTCAATTTCAAAACAACTAAACAAGACCCACAATTAAGATGACAATGGGTTGGCCCATGGGCCAGCCACACTAATTTTTTAAAAGAATTAAAAGTGTAAAATAACGTTTTTTAATTGGGTCTAGGCTTGGGTTCCCCAGGCCTAAGCTTACCTGAGACTCAACTCTTCTAAGCAAAATGATGTTATTTTACTTAAAATAGTTAGGTCTTGAGCTAATCTGGGCCTGGACTTAACCCATTAAAAATACTTAAATATATGTCCATGGGCCGCCTATGCCATCCTTACCAATAATTTCTAAAAGAGATCAATAATCTTATATAAAGATTAACCATAAAAAATGGAATACTTCATAAAAAATTATAGGCCATAAGATCAATCACGACATAAGTCATTTGCTTTCATTAAAATCATAACACTTTTTGAAATAAAAGAATTACATGTGGACACATACAACAAGATAATTAATTACATGCATTTAAAATATTATAGTACAATAAACAAGTACAAAATATGCAACCTTATTCATCTCAATCGTTATAAATGTGTAACTTAAAAGTCACAAAACTCTCATTATATTAAAATATCATAAAACAAAATAATACCCATATTACCTACATGTTTATAAAAATATATAAGCCAAAGTCCCTTAGTCACTAGGTCGTTTAACACATTTGTGGTAACAAATACTCACAAGATATGCCATCATCATGGATAAAGCTTGTTCATTTTAGGTTGGGCTCGAGCTAAATTGCTAATCCTAGCCATAACTACATCTTCTCATTCATAATCGTCATCATGTATCATAATGATCACTCTTTATTACTTCATTACAAGTAAAAAGGATTCATAATAGTCGATCTCACCTATATAAACCAAAAAATCATTAAAGATGTAGACCTTTTATTGTTCTTTGAACATCTCAATGATTTTATAAATTCAAGTTTTGTCCACCACATTCTACTTTCTAGAATTTACTTCATCTCCAACACTGGGAGCTACATCTTCATCCAAATCATCCTATATACTTATAGGAGTACCTCAATAAGCCTCTTATGAAAAATAGGAAGATGTACTACTACTGGCTTAGGCTCTTCAACTACTTTAACTTTTGATGATACATCTACTAGATCATTTTCTAAAGATTGTATAGTAAAATCCTCTATAATTTTGATATGGTAATCAAAATGATAAAACTTATAGCCTTTTGAACCTTTAAGATAACCTATATAAAGAACATATAAGTTTTCCTAGGATTTAACTTTTTTTCCCTATAGGTACAATTCTCATATCATTCAAACTAGGATTATTATTAGTTTATGTTCAAAAGGAATTTGACAATTAACTTAATTGAAGCACACATTAGCCCCACAAATACTATAAAAAAATTTAATATCACTATCATGCTCCTTACTGTAACACCCACAATCCCCTGGGAGGATATGTAAGTGTCACTCAAAATATAACTGAAACAATCCAAATTATACCAAACATTTCTTATATGCATTTTAGCAACTTAAGCAAACATACATTACATTTCATTAAATGTTGTTGTAATCAAACCATAATGTACTTCATATATAATGAACTTATCAAAATACATGCCTTAAACATAATCCATCCCATAATAAAGTTATTACAAATCATTAAATAAAATACAAATTGTTTCATATTGTTAGATATAACTCAAAAACTCAAATATACATCTTTCAAAACAAAACAAATTTCAAAATAGAACACATTCTTTATTGGCCACTATAGTAGTCCTTGTCCCATTCTTTAACATTCTTATCAGAACCTACACAGAGGCAAAACCACCGTGCTAAGCATATAGCTTAGTGAGGAATTACTAAACATAATGCATAATGATCATAAATATTAGAACAGACTGTACAAGTATCAAAATTGGATATCAGAATAGGATTTAACCCTTTCATATCAAAGTATGACTTATATCAGAATAGAACTTGTTTTATATTAGATCAGAGCTTATCTTTTATCATAACAGAATTTATTTTATATCAGAATAGAATTTGCTTATATTGAAATTGAACATGTATCAAAATACAAAATAAGTTAGACTGCTAATCCTTTTTACATAAGTGGGTAACGAGACCAGAACAGAAGATACCATGATTGGTATCTGAAATAGAAGAGACTAATATCTCTAAACCAGGGGACATCATAGTGTCAATAATCAGGGGACACCTTAGTGTCAAATTACAGGAGCAGCTGTAGGCCCTTCTAGGCATGCTTATTTACCCACAACTAGGACTTAATAGTTTTAAAATAAACCATTTCATATTTAAAAAACATCATGTAAATGATGTAGTACATAATATATTACCTTATTCATTCATTTGGTCAAACTCAACATGCCTTATAAATACAAACATATGCATTAAAGCATTAATAAATGTATGGAGTCATCACACATTATGTATATTCACACAATTAGAAAGCACTTTCAATACAATCCCAATTATCAAACTCCTCAGACAATTAATGGTCCAGAATTATCATAATATCATAATCACATGACAGTGAAATAATGCATAAGTATGAACTCATTTCCTTATGCTCAAATTGAACCCATTCATTCTCACTGTTGGATCTCGAATTTTTTTCAATTATTATTGATTTATTTGTTTCATTATTTTTAGAATTTATTCATAAATTTGATGGGCATAAATAGAGATTTGAAATTAGATGGAAAGATTTGAATTAAGTTAGAGTTAATATGGTGTTTAAGAAGATTAAAGGAGTTAGGAGGTAAATGAAAGAAGGGGCAAAATGGGAAGTCCAAAGGAGAGGAGGGTTATTTTGGGAAGGACAAGGCCAAAATGTGGTCTTGTTTAAGAAGAAGAAGAAAAAACGTGAATTGGGAGAGAGGAAGAAAAATAACAAATCAAAGAGAGAAAGAAGAGATATTTCGATGGTTGAGAGAAAAGAAGAGAGTTGGGCTAGGGTTTCATCATTTCTTAGCTTTTGAGAGAGATTTTAAAGTGGTTTAAGAAGAGAAAAAGGTAGAGGAAGAGAAGAGCTTCCATTTGAGCCAAAGATCTCTTCATTTGGTAAAGAACCAAGGTAAGATCACCTAAATCTTTTCAGATTTTGGGAAGGATTTTAGTTCATAGAGTTTAGAAAATCCATGGGTTTAAGTATTCTAGCACTAATTTTAGTGATTGTGCTTTGTGAGATTTTCAATTGAAAACCCTATTGAGTGGGACTTTTTGTTATTGTATAAAGGGGATCAAAGAGGCAAGAGGAATAAGAGAAGAGGCATTTTGAGCAAGTCTTTAAGCAAGGAAATCAAGTTAGGTTACATGTTTATAATAGATTTATGAGCCATTAACGTTTTTATAACTCAAGAAAGTAAAATGATTTCAATTACTTCATAAATGTTGCTTTTAATGTTTTGAGTTATCTAAGAAATTGCTACACGTTGGTGCATGAATTTTGATTTTAAAATGGAAAATAGTTTTCAAATATTCATGTTATGCCTTAAAACATGTCATGGCATTTTGTATGAATGAAAAGATATGAAAGCATGAAAGTATGAACACATGAGCAAATGATTTGAGCATGAATATGTGCTTTTGATTGGGTAAGAGAGGAACTCATTTCGTTAGTCACGCGCACGCTGACTTGTAGCCTTCTCCTGGCTACCCGTTTGAGGCCACGAGATCCTGAAAAATCAGACTCATTTTTTTCACGGTGTAAACTTCGGTTTCTCCGTTTTGTTCCACGGAACTCTCGAGCCATTTGTTTGTGCATTGCATCTTTGAATTGTCAAGTTTGTTGCATAATTTGAGTGTTTTACTATATTGATGTGATGATACTTTAACTATGTTTTAAGCAAGAATTGTAAATTTGACTGAGAATTTGAGAACAAAGCGTTTTATAAATTCACTATGACTTTTATAAGACAAGAAATATTTCAACGATTTTACTTATTCTTTGTTATAAACTTGTTACCCACGAGCTTTCAAGCTCACCCACCTTTTATCCCATCTTCAGGTGATAGCTAAGAGACCAAGTGATCAAGAGCCTAAGGGCATTTCTCCAAATTTGCTAATTTTGTAGTTTGAGTTGATTTTAGAAAAGTAAGAAGTTTGTTTGTTCAAGGACCTTTTGTAATTTGAGATTTTGAGACAATGATGTAATGTGGCTTGGAATGTCATGAAAGATTTGTAAAAATTTATTTTTTTGATGTTAATGAAATGTGAATAGTGCATGGATAATGTGAGTTGAAATTAGATATATGTGAAGAAGAAATCAACTTGAGTTGATGATTTTGGAACATAAATCGTTGATACGTATATATATATATATATATATATATATATATATATATATATATATGTATGTATGTCTGTATGTATGTATGTATGTATGTACAAGTGAGATGTTATGAGAAAGAAGATAGGAATTATGAAGGATCAAATGTAGTGGAAGGTGATGAGACAAATGAATTGAGATTTGAGAGTTTAATGAAGTCAATTTGGTAGCTGAATGGTTAAGCTCAGGACATTCCAAGTTTGTGAAATGCAAAATTTCAAGTCTTCCATAGGGAAAAATTCGTGGTTAGAGTTCAGGGGAAAATTTGGATTAATCTACGTTCAATTAGATGAAGTTATCTTTTAGAAAATTGTAGTTTATCTTTCTAGCTTTCCAACGACTTATAGTATGAAATTTTTGGATATTGGAGTCAAAAGTTATGGTCCTTATAAGTGGAGATGCTCAGGAGTATTAGGATGTATCGTCTGGTGAGGACGCACTGTTTGGTAAAGACGTATCATCTGGTAAGGACATATTGTCTGGTAAGGACATATCGTCTGGTGAGGGCGCTTCGTCTGGTGAGGACGTATCGTCTAGTGAGGGCGCTTCGTCTGGTGAGGACGCTTCGTCTAGTAAGGACGTATCGTCTGGTGAGGACACTTCGTCTAGTAAGGACGTATCGTCTAGTGACGTCATATCTTCTGGTGATGATGTCATATTATTTGGTACACTGTTCATCTGATCCTATCGTCTAGTCACATTTTTGACCCTGTAGACGATTGATTTTATCTTCGAGGTCTTCATGAAGTTGTAGATCTTGAAGTTCTCTTTCAAACCATCTAATAAAGACCCCAACCTGAGGTTTGTAGAGAAAGTTATGCCAATTCTCCCAAGAGAGGTTTGATTCTTGAAGGAATAAACTCCTAATACATTGTGCTATCTCTCCACAAAAATTGGCAACATTTCGAATTGACTGGAAAAAGGTTTTGATTAAAGGAAACTGAAGGAATTTGTTGGAATAGTAGATGTTATTTTACTGAACATGCTTCTACATTTTTAATTTGTCTAGATCTGTAGGGTTCCAATTGAGATGATTTCTGATGTAAAGTAAACTAGAGACGTAAATTTACAAATTATACGAAGAGGTCGAATTCTGATTCAGCCTCTAAGATGTTCAATATCTGGATGGAAGTTAAGTATGGAATATTTGCTTTAGTATAAGAATGATTCGGAAAATAGGGCCCGGCACTTACGGTATCAGAGAATGAACATGAACCGAGGATGACTAATGAGGGTTAATTGGAATAACCATACATGGTAACAAGTACAAGCACACATTTTATGATTCTGAATGTTGAGTTTTGGAACCGGCGCCCAATAGTTGTGGTATCAGAGCAAAAGATGGGTTCCGGAGTTGTAGTATCAGCGTAAAAGTTGGGTTCCGAAACCAATGCCTAACACTCACTCAAACTTATCGTGTCTTATATAAATAAACATTTGTAATAATGCACCAATGAATACATTAAGTAATTACAGTTTACATGTACTCACCTAAGTTCCCAATTCTCAAACATTCATAACTAACACATCACTTTTATCATTTAAAACACATTTGTGTTCATAAGTATACTTCATTCCTTTAACAACTTATAAGTTCCAAAATTAGATACTTTGTTATCTAATAACACCTTCTTTAAGTTATTACTTTAATTAAAAATCCAAATCTTATAAAACCTTTAATGAACTTATTCCATATCAAACTAGGTTCATTTACACCTTAATTAAGTCCAATTAAACCATTATAAAGAACCTTAACCTTATATGGTCCAACAATTTCCCAAAACCAATCTTTTCTCCTTCCTAAGTACTTCCCACGACCATGGGAATAAGCCTTATAAATCCCATGATCGTGGGATGAGTGAACCAAAGGTTTACTTACCTACAATCTCCATTTTTTTTTCCCAAAACTTAACATCTTCCTTTCCATTTGACACAACTTCACCAAAGACCATCAATTTCGCTTTAATTCTACCTTATTCATGCTTCAATACCTCATCAAATTCATGTGCAAACCAATTCAAAAATCATTCATTAAGTAACTTACAAATCAATATCTTCCACACATCAAAACCAAACCAGAAGTTATTATACAAGGATCATTTTTCCAGCATTCATTTATCATCATCTTAACACATATTTCATGCCAATTCAATTATAATAAAACTTATGTTAATACATGCTATCAAGTTTATAATTTTGTTACCTAATTACCTTCAAGTTCCTTCTTTAAAGAAATAACCAAACCAACCTTTCATCCAACCAAAACACTTCCGAAGTCTTGGTAGATGTAAGAATATCTTAACACTAAGATGATAACAACATAAAAGGTAGTTTAAAGTAGCTTTCTTGATGTGATAACTTACAAGGATTCCAAGAGAAAATGATCCTAAAAACTCCTGAAGTTGAGAGGAAATGAGAGAGTTTTGGCGGAGAGAGTGCAAAATAGTAAAGAATGAGCAAAACATAAATTACTTTAACAGAAACTTGCTTCATCCATTGTTAGGTGTCATCAAGTTGTAACAACATATGTCACTATACATGTCCTTCATTTGTCCCATATTAGAGCTACCAATTGTCACCAATTATATTAGGCCATTTGTTTCTCACTTATTGCTGCCACTTGTCAATTTACTAACTATGCCATTTGTCAATGCATCAACTATGACAAATGTCGCTAACTCATAGGTTTAGTCATTTCAATTTTCATATACCAACCTATCTTGCCACTTGACAATCTGCCCAGTCTAAATGTACATTTTAATACCTCAATTCTCTAATGGTATCAATTAATTCCAAATCACTAAGTATGATCCATTAAACCAAAATTTAAGACATATGCAATTCTCAAGCTATAGCGCCCCCTCACCGTAGGGTACACATTGGAACGCCCGCCGGTTGCTCCGACACGTAACCCACGATGAAGGTGCACTACCGAACAAACCCACTAAAATCCACATGGCATCGCAATAAATAA
>JANIJH010546592.1:4579-16220 GCA_024520975.1 Erythroxylum areolatum
GAGGATTGTGAATAGCATGTCTTTGCAAATAAACCTAAGCCGAAGATCCTTCCACGAGGGTCCCTATCACCTACTACATCAAGATATGTCTACATCATGGGTTTCCAACCTATATACCATCCAAGGGGTTTATTATGCCCTCAAATCATTATGAATTTTTTGTAACTATACAACTTACTACTTCTTTAATTTTTTGATTCAAGTTCGTACACTAAGTTTGAATTAAAAGAGACATTAAGGTACGTGACATTGTTACACCATATGAATCAAGAAAGCAAGTTCTCACTGTCCCTCCTAAGCTCATGAAACTTTTCACCGATAAGCCTCATGGGAGCTGCATCTAACCTATATACCATACTAAGGGTTTACTATGCCTCAAATCATTGTGAATTTTTCATAACCATACAACTTATTACTTCTTTAATTTTTGGATTCAAGTCCATACACTAAGTTCGAATTAAAAGAGACACTAAGATACATGGCATTGTTACACCATATAAATTGAGAAAGTAAGTTCTCGCTATGACTCCTAGGCTCGTGAAGTTTTTCACTGTAAGCCTCATAGGAGTTGCATCATGGATTTTCAACCTATATACCATCCTAGGGGTTTATTATGCCTCAAATCATTATGAATTTTTCGTAACTATATAACTTACTTCTTCTTTAATTTTTTGATTCAAGTTCATACACTAAGTTCGAATTAAAAGAGACACTAAGGTACGTGGCATTGTTATACCAGATAAATCGACAAAGCAAGTTCTCGCTGTGACTCCTAGGCTCGTGAAATTTTTTACCAATAAACCTCGTGGGAGTTATATCACGAGTTTTTAACCTATAAACCATCCTAGGGGTTTATTATGCCTCAAATCATTATAAATTTTTCATAACTATACAACTTACTACTTCTTTAATTTTTTTATTCAAGTTCATACGCTAAGTTCAAATTAAAATAGACACTAAGGTACGTGGCATTGTTACACCATACGAATTGAGAAAGCAAGTTCTCGTTGTGACTCCTAGGCTCATGGAAATTTTCACCAATAAGCCTCATGGGAATTGCATCATAGGTTTCCAGCCTTTATATCATCCTAGAGGTTTATTATGTCTCAAATTATTGTGAAGTTTCCGTAACTATACAACTCTAGTTCTTTAATTTTTTGATTCAAGTTCGTACGCTAAGTTCATATTCAAAAAAACACTAAGGAACATGACATTGTTACACCATATGAATCGAGAAAGAAAGTTCTCGCTATGACTCTTAGACTCATGGAATTTTTCAGCAATAAGCCTCATGGGAGTTGCATCATGAGTTTCGAACCTATATACCATTCTAGGGGTTTATTATGCCTCAAATCATTGTGAATTTTCTGTAATTATACAACTTACTACTTTTTTTAATTTTTTGATTCAAGTTCGTACACTAAGTTCAAATTACAAAAGACACTAAGGTGCGTGACATTATTACACTATATGAATCGAGGAAGCAAGTTCTCACTGTGACTCCTAAGCTAGTAGAATTTTGCACCGATAAGCCTCATAGGAGTTATGTCACCGGTTTCCAATCTATATACTATCCTAGGGGTTTATTATGCCTCAAATCAATAGAAGAAATGGATCACAAAACTTTATCATTGTATTCCATACTAAAATAAACCAAAACTTGCCATAAGACATATGTTTATAATCTTTAACCAATATTTTGTTATGCTAGGCATAATGTAATGGAATTTATATTATGACATACAGTTCAAATAGCATACTTCATTAGTGCTCCAAACAAGTTCTTCATTGTACCATTTTCCTTATGATTAGAATCGACTATCATAATCTCCCTTACTTCTATTGAAATGCAATAACACCACTAATGCTTATTCTAAATGAGAGTATTAGAAACAATGAAGAAAAAGATATTCAACTCCAATTCATTATCTAAACTGTTATTTCATGTGTCAATGCTAATATAAATAAATAAAACACAATTACCAATCTAGTCTTGAATGCATCAATGGCAATATCCAAATCATTGCCAATATATGTTGCATATATGAAAACAATATGCAAGAAATTAATAGATGACAAGGATAAGGATTTGTCCACATTTTTCTTCAGTTTTTAGCTTACATTTATGTAACAAGACTACATCAATTTCAATGTATCAATGGATAGAACAATGTTTTAGTTTCAATCTAGGAATTAAGGCAATTCCATTCTATAATTTCATAAATTGGACTTTTTAAATATTAGTTCATTAAATCAAAGAAAGAAAGAGATGTTTTAGATTCAGTTTTGATGGTTGAGTGAGGGGTGATGATGAAGTTAGATTGGTAGGATGTGTATTCAAGTGATATAAGCCTTACATTGTTCTATCCAAACCAATTATATTCCAAGTTTTTAGGTTCTGTATCTAGCGAAAGTTTGATTATAATCAGAAAAAATAATGAGATCCTCTTATCAATTTTCTAACTGATAACATATTTTGAAAATGTTAGTAAGTTTAAGAGCTCAGAAAATAAATTAAAAATAAAAAAAGTAGAGAAAAGAAAATAGAAAAGTGAGTTGTTATGGAAAATAAAATAGTATGGGAGTAGCTTATTAATCGTACTTTTTCTTTATAAGAAAAATGGATAATAGAAAATGTGCATTTATTGTAGTTTTATAATCAATATAACATTAAAGAATCACCATCCCATTCTTAAGTTAGATAATATGCTAGATGAGTTTTATGGTCTAATATCTTTATGAAAATTGATTTAAATTCTAAGTAATGTCAAATTACGACGAAGGAAGGGGGTGAGTGTTAAAGTACATTCAAAATATAAAAAAGAACATCTTTATGAATGGTTAGTAATGCCATTTAAAATCACAAATACACCAAGCACTTTTATAAGATTAATTAATCATATTTTGCGTGCATTCACTAGAAGTTTGTTGTTTTGAATTTTGATGACATTTTGGTGTACATTAGGGATTTTGATGAACATATGTGTCATCTATAACACACATACTCAAATAACACACAATACTCAAACCGAAATTCATGTATAAGCATTTAAATGAAGACTTGAAATAATCATAATGGCTTATCAACAACTATGAATTTCACTCATACAAGTAAAAGCACTAGGGGGATATATAACCATTTGATAAAAACTTCAAAAGGAGTTTGTTTTTATAATGGCATGTTGATCATATGGATTATAAGTAACATAATTCATAACATGTGATGCTATAATCAACCAGTCTAAATACATATAAAGATCACATTCCAACCTAGTCCAAAATCATATACATATGAGAATAAAGAAACAAGATAACATTGAAGCACTCATTAAGTAGTTAAATAGTATTAACTTAATAATAGAGAAATAACAATCATTAGAGTATCTCCCCTAAGGTATAATTATTATTATCTTAATATCAGTACAAGCCAGGAAACACTTCAACTCCCTACATGAAAAAAAGAGAGGTTAGACATATAAATAGGAAGATGTAAAATCATGAAACAAAGAAAGCAATTATACGCCTATAATAAAGATAAAAGGTAAATAATAAATTTATATGTTAGATTACGTAAAGTAAAATAAAAGCCTTACAAAATACCTTTTTTTTACTTTTTCTTTGGTTGACCTAACATCATAAAAACCATATCTAAAGTTAAGCAAGAACCAAAAGTAATGGAACGACATAAAATAGAGAAAGAATGGTAACCCTATTTTTTTGTATTTCTTATCATAATCTCAGTTTTATTAAGAATATACCCAACAAATACATTTTTCACTCTATTTCAAGTTTTTTCTCTTCGAATTTCACTTGCCCATCATAGTCAACTATTGGGATAACACATATATTAATTGTGAAATATTAGGTATTTGAATGGAAAATAGTTGGGTATTTGATATTTGATAAAAGATATTATGATAAGTGAATGGAAAATGTTGGGTATTTGAGAGTAAAAGGGATAAGAAAGCTAAAATGTAAGATAGAACTTAAATTAATCACTCAAATGGATAGACATGTCACATCCATATCAAAAAATAACAAATGGAAGAGGCAGTGAGTTAATATATACTAGAGAAAAAAAGATAATTCATTAAATAATTGAAACTAAAATTTGCGACTTAGTGGAAGTGGTAACTTTTGATCTACGTAATAACTGTTTAATCTAAAATATGGTTATACTAGTCAATTTATCATTATATCTAAGTGAATAAAAAGAATATTATTAATACATATGAAGAGTACCATCATAACTTATAAAGAATACCCTCTATACAAAGCAAACCATAATTCAATGTAAAAATATCATCATTCCATATAAATAAGTATCATCTTTACTTTAATATGTCAATACCACAAGTTGAATTGAAACTAATAAACTTGAAATTTTTTAAGAACAAACTTAATTTGAAATTCAATCAACTTAAATCAATTCCCTTTATATTTAGTTTGAATCAGTCTAAACCGAGGTAAGCCTTTTTTGCATTTCTAAGTAAAATATTTTTAACATTTTCATTGATATAAATATATAACTTGTTTTTTTAATGCCATATTAAATAAGGTAAATTATATTAAAATCCTAAATTTTATCTAATTTTATAATATTAGTTTAAACTAGTAAATAGTAATGAAATATTTATTTGTTACAATAATAATGCAATGTAAACACTTTAATTAATTATGTTAACATGATATGCCATGTCAAGATCCATAAACAAATAAATATTTACATTATCAAAAATTTACATATCGACAAAATTATTAGAAATAAAAAAATAAAATTAAAACCTTAAATTTTTTACCCAACTCATCTTCTCTTCCTCTTACAATATCTAACAATAGGATGCTTCTACCAAACAGCATATGGAAGGAGATCACATACAGATGAAGAACAAACAATTCACCAAATAATTTGGAAGATGTAATTAATTGGAGCGTGCAATGAATAAAAGTATAGAGTAGCGATAGAGCATGGGTTTTTAGGATGGTGATAGCTTACCTAGTTAAAGGAATCTGGGAAGAGAGGAATCGCCGAGTCTTCTCTAATAGAGCTATATCTTGTGCATCCCTCACCACGATCATCATCGATAACATCAAAATGCACATCACTAGCATATTCAAAAGGCAAAGAACTAGATAGAGATATGAAGCAGGCATGAGATTACCTTGAATATAAGTGATCTCCTGATGTTATAAGAGACGACCTTCAGTGAGAACCTAATGCCAAGATGAGATAGACACACGCAGTGACTTCAAAGTTAAAGATGAGATAAGTGCCAATATAAAGGAAAAGAATGTTAGGAACTCGGGTTAGGATCCGATCCCATGCACAGTAGAATAATTACAAAACTTTTTCGTAACTTGATATCCCAAAAGCCAAAATCGCTTTACTTCTATAACATGATTAACACATAACTATATTAAAGCATGAATCGAAATTTGTACCTTATTATGAAGCTTGATCCTTGTCATATCTCTCGAACCGTTTTCAAAACTGATTTGTCTCAACTACCATAGTCACACAAATGTCTAGCCTCTAACGGTATCCACAAAATAAGTTGCGAGAACTCTGTAACTCTTATAAAGAGAGCTAAATAAGAAGTACCAACTCTATATTGAGCCTATTTATCATAAGTTTTGGGCATCTTAGTAATTTAATTGAAATTAAATTTTAATTTCATTTAAACTTTAATTAGAATTACAAATAGTTATAATTAAACACCAATTATGCCCAAATAAGATCCAATATCTCATATTGATCCTTATTTAGTTTCTCAAACTTTACAATCAAGTCTAACTTGATAAAATATCTTCGCTCTCTTTAACCCATTCTATATGTGAGAGCCATTAGGTTCCCAAATAAGTTGGCAATAATTATAAATTATAATTTTAATACATAATTAGAATTAGATAAATTAAAATTCCTTTTAGTTTATCTTTAATTCTCCAATTAAACAATTTATGATCATAGATCAAGACTGACATCTAGTAACACATCATAACCATTTAAATATTTAAGAATGTCAAACTGGTTTTGACTAACTTTTGGTGCATGATTTTTTTTGTATAATTCAATATTTTCATCACACAATGTTTCAATTAGACAAAGCATGTAATTAATGTCTACTCTTTTAAAGTCCAAACATATTAGTTCTCCACAATTATATATCGATTCAATTAATGACATTTGTAAACTATTTCCAAAGTGTCATTCCACCTTGGCCAAGGATTTTGTGAATCAATACTAATCGAAAACAACGGAACATTCTCCCTAATTACTTTAGGTTGATGAATCCTATTTTAATCACTCAACTATCTCTATATAGTTCGTACTACATTTAATTAATATCAATTCAACGACCCATGATTAAATATATCATAAATAGTATCAAAATATAGCAATCCCTATATAAGATAACTTTAGTGACTTCAAGTTAAATGATCGCATATACAATCATCACAATGAGAATTTATAGACATACAAGTAATGTTCCAAATAGATTTGTCACATGGGTTTGTTCAGTGAACTTGTTCTTTAACAAATGCCCACATATTTGTTTAAGTATTTATATACTTTAGTTAATAAAATCAACTACTTCCTTTATAAGGAAAAACAAAATGTATGCTAGTCTTTTTAAGTTCTATTAATGTCCAGTCTTAATAGAATAATGACTAAGAATATTTAGGGATAATATATAAAAGCAATATGAATCTCATAATTATAATCTCATTATAATTTCATTTGTAACATATAATTATCCTATGGACTTTATCATATACATCTAAGCATGAATAAGATAAAAAATGCATTTGAATAATTTTCACTAAACTATAACCAAACTGATTGACTGTAGTGCATAAATCAACAATCTCCCATTTGCACTAAGCTAGTTGTTTAAGTATCTTATACCATATCACCAAATGACAATCCTGCTACTGCTGGGATAGTGGCTTAATAAGAGAAATCTACAAGATTCTTTATAATGAAAACTTGCTTAAATTGTACAGCTTACATCTTAATTTTCTTCATAATTAAGAAAAACTGCCTAAATACATCCTTAGATCTTTGATGAGATTTTAGCTTCTTTTGCATGCCCAATAGCTCTCATATTCCATAGTACATTATTATCTTGAACAATGCAAGGAACTATATCAAGTTCACTAAAGAACTTATTGATCCAAATAATCATTTCCACTAAATGAAAAAAATGTATCATAGCTTACAACCATTACTACATTAGAACCTTTCCAATCCTGAATGATATTGTTCTAATTAAATAAAACTTCATTAGGATTTACTTCTAAAGTTGTATCCTTATCATCTTGAACTCAATTATTAACTCATACATAGAATCATGGATATCGTTAATACTGTACAAGTATCTAATATGTCAAATACTAAACATCTTAAGTACATTGTCTATGTACTTGAACTTAGAATAGGTAAACAACTTCCAATCTATCTTTTTAGATCTGATTCCCAGAATTAAGCTATTGTCTATTCATATCCAACAAGAGTTGTTATTGGACAACTATGTTTTCAATAATTTGAAAATTAGAATTATTGTTTTCTATGAGCAATATGTCTCTACATACTCCCACTAACCTTCTTGCAAACATCATAAATTGAAAATCATCTTTAAAATAAAATCTTTGAATTCGTCATGAAAGTGAATTTTTCAGTGTCTCATAGCCTTCCACCTATACATGAAATGTATCAATAAAGGCACTAGTTCTAATTGACTGTACTGTCATCAATTTTGAACTTTTCAAATTTCATTTTACTCCTACTACTTATCCTGTGAACCATTCTTCTATAAGTATACATTGAAGCAAACAATTTGTTCAATAGGTCCATAAGATTATATCCAACCTTTTGGATTTATCATAACCTTTTATTATCTAATTTTGTTATAAACTTAATGGATAATGTATGCTTTAACAAGCATCACATCCTTGAATCATTAGCTTTAACTCTTTCAAAGACTTAGCATTTCATATCTAATATGAAATCTTACTAATTGATTCAATTAGAACTATTAAAGGTAAGTCATTGTACTAGGCATCACTACAGAAGAAATACTATTACATCATATAATATCTCATATTGTATTTTCCTCCTTACAGAAATCCATACTTTTATAGAATTTTGTTGTAAAGGTAGTCACTAGATAATATCATTCCCTCTAGATAACCAAAAATGTAAAAACTTACTATAACAATCTCATCGAAGTGTTTCAACATTCTCAATGCTTAATTTCTACTTAGATTTAAACAATTTGAACTTTTCAAAAAATTTAAATCATTATTTCATTTAATACAAATAAAAAATTTGAGAGGAGGTCGTCGGTGAACAACTTCTCTTTCCATCGCAGCACACTAGAGGGAGGACTCACGAGGCATTTCCATTGCAGTGAGAGATCCATTTCTGCTGCAATTTCGAAAAGATCTCCAGATAAACTCCACTGTCGAGTTACTGCCGGAGAGTTACCAGAGAGGTATATGTAGGCTATTGTTGCTGGCACAGCTGGTTCGGGTGTGACGCTGGATTAGGGGGTAGAGATGGCCACTTCTATGCTTCGTCTTCATCAGCGCAGAGACCCCTGCACTAAGGTACATTATCTGCATATGATATTCTGATACTAGTTTGCTATTTGGATGGTGGATTTCTTCTTTACAGTCACTTGGGAGGAAGATAGGGGCAACAACGGGGAATCCGCATCATCAGGTAACTAAAATGTGTTTTTACCGCTAGTTTTTTATCTTTTTGGGCGAGCTTGCTGCTTGTTGATACAGGACCTACGCCTTGGCCATTCTTCATGAGTGGCACCGGCTGTTTCTGGAGGTAAGGGGTGGCACTTGCCAGCTATCCTTTTAGGTGTTTATTGTGTTTGCAGTTTATGTTAGTGCGATCTCTGTTTTGTGCATGTAAGTTGTGTGGGTTGATTCACATAGTATCCATTCTTAAACGAGGTTGAGTGCTATGTCCATAAGTGTCTATGTTTCCCTGTTTCTCGGTTGGAATGGCCTTGTATTCCCGAACATTCGGGTAACCGGGATAATTGGGACCTAGATCATGAACAAGTTTTGTGCTTGTGTTTGGTCTGTGAATGATCAAGAGCACCAATTTTTTTTTAACGTTTTTAGAAGACGACTTTCAGCAGCTGGATGCTCTTTTCTTATCGTAAGGGCTTTCGGTACAGTTATGTCTACACGATTCTGTGTTACCGTAATCGCAGAGGTGGGTCACAGTCCAGCAAATGATGCAGTTTTACATGCACGGCACACGATGAACGTACAACTGCGTTGCGAAGGGTTCTCCTAGCACATCAGGAGTTGTATCTGCAAAAAGATTTCTCGAGCGTCCTGACAACTTTTGCCTTTTTTCATGCGAAAATTTCAATCTTTTTCCTATTGCGAACCGTTGGTCCCCGCTTCTTAGCCTTGCGTTTTAATTTAGTGGTTTATATCTAATTTGGTGCTTCACTCTTCCCGATAAACCTTCCTTCCCCCTTTTAAAATCGCACCTTCTATATATTTTGACCATTTTCTCTAGAATTGCCTCAATATTATATTTTCTCTGCAAATTTATGTTTTGGCAAGCATGATTTAACTTCCTGAACCTCATTTGCCGGCTCATTTCAGTCCGGTCTTAGTATACTTTGCAAGTTTTTATGTAATTTTACGATTTGGCTTTTGTTTTTAGCATTATCTTCTTTTTGATATTATTATAGTAGTATTAATACTGTCGTGGCATATATATCTCTTTATCTATCTATTTAATTTAGTGGTATATATATTATATTATTATTTATTTATTTATTTTTATTTTTTATTATATACTTTATGTAAATTTTATCTACTTAATATTTTACTGTATTAGTTGTTCCTTTTCTCTTTGTACCATGCATCACTCTTATTATTGTCTCTTTTGTATGTGGATCTACCGGAAACAGCCTCTCTATTATGTAAGGGTAAGGCTACGTACTATCAGACCTCCTCAGACCCTACTTCATTGCGGGATTTCAGACTGGGTGATGATGATGATGACTATATCACATAAAGTCATTAGTAATCTAATGAAATATAAGTATTATTCTTTTATGAATTATTACTCCATCTAATACATCACATATATAAATTTAACAATTCAATACTATCATCATCCTTTCACTAAAGATTGGTTTAGTTGTTGTTCAACTTGACAAGTTTCATACGATTCATAATCAAAAGGATACACATATCCTTGTATGTAACTTTATGATTCTCTTTATGTTCATTTAACTAACATGGCATAAAAGGATAATCTCGGTTATCTAAAGTTTTATTCTTGCTTCTTATGTTAAGCATAAGTCTCCTGTGATTCGGTACATACAAATTATTTGCATAAGCTTGGATCAACTACTTTTACTTAAAAATCAATTTGTTATCATGCTTTGAACATTATAATAATTTTGAATCTAAATTTAGTATCAAATACTCATAAGCTTGAACTAGAAATACGTATGATCTCTATCATATCACGTATATGCAAGAAAAGTTGTGCAATTATTTTTCTTCGTAGGACAACTATTATCATACTATAGCAATTGCTTCCAAATGATGTCCATGATTATGCTTTTAGTAAGCTAAATTAAATGGAACAATTCCAATAAGGTACTTTACCTTTTAACGTTACTCAATGTAACCTCTTACGTCTAGTTATCATAATGATGATATACATCTTACATATTGTTATTAAACTTTATGAGACATTAATCAACTCAAAATGTCAATATATTTTGTCATCTATATGATTTTGACATATCTCTAAAAGTTTAACACCAAATCCTCAATAGGGATTATAACAAAATAACATAATGGATATATACTTTTCTTTTCTAACTTTGAGAACTATTCTCAAACATAATCCTATATCCAAGAATTTGGTTCACTAACTTAGTATCAGCTATACTAAAAAGTAAGACCCACTTAGAATAGAATATAAATGTAACAAAAATAAGTAATTAACTATATTTCACGACTACCAAATGAGATTAGGACTTTAATCATGTATTTAGTTACTCCCAATATTTTATTTGAAATAATAGCCCTTACTACTATTCAAAAAGATTACTCTAATCTTTCTAGTGGGCTAAGATCTCATTTAAATATAGTTGATCTTGAGTTTACTCGACAAACCATCTAAACTTAAATTAGGTAGATAACAACTTTATCAATCATATCTCATATGACTCTTAGATCCATTATGTGACAACTCTTGTCAAAGCATATCTTATATGTTATTCCTAACCCTGCCTCTAAATTCATGTAGTTATGAGTTTGCTCGTCCAAATCACACAAATTTAGTTAAGTAGAACTTATTATTATAAGACTAAACAAGTTCGGATTAAAGCAGTTACAATAAACAGAACTTTGATTTATTCTTATAACAAAGGCAACAATCATGTTCTTGACATGCACTTAATATTTTAATAAGAGATTTAATTTCATTCTTCTCATCAAATATAAAATTGCATGTAAAATATCACATATATAAAAACATATAATTTAACATACATCCAATATAAACAGCAACCATATAAATAAAATATGCATCTTATGCACTCATGATTAAATTATATGCATAAAACATCAAGCTCCA
>JANIJH010546625.1:0-16212 GCA_024520975.1 Erythroxylum areolatum
ATTCATATCCGAAAACACTCATTGAATTCATTTCATATCTCTAAATTGCCACTTAAGGATCGGGGTCCAACAATACCCAATTGATTCTTTCCATTTTAGGTAAAAAAATTTCTAATGAACCTACTACTAGTTTTAGCTTAACTGGCTCCTACTATATCTATTTACACAACTTAATTTTATAGGATTGGGTAACTCGTATTGCTATATGTTTAGAAGAAATCAATCATTGAAGCAGATGAAAAGTTAGCACTTTTCATTTATAATTTTTGGAGCTTTCTAGTTACCTTCATTATATAGGCATGCAATTCCATCCAGAGTTCAAATCACATCCCCTAAGGCCCTCGACTCTCTTTTTAGGTATTTAACAATCCACAAATAACCTTCATGTGGATCAACTAAATTATTGGTGTTTTATGCCTTGCAAAATATGCTCTGAACCAAAACCCATGATGCTATCTATTTGTAAACAACAAATCCATTGTTTTTCCTAAGCTTATGTTAGTATTTGTATCATTTGAATTATGTCTAGGCACTACAACAAAGTAATGTACTGGCTACAAAAAAAACTAAATGTTTAAAAAACATCACCTATAGTTATTTATGAAGTTTCTGTTTTGTCAAACAAAACGTCGCCAATTCCATATAGCTAAAAACTATAGGAGACGTTTTTAGAAATCATAAATAAAAAGTGTTAGCTACAAATTTTTTAGTAGCTAAAACATTTTAAACATGTGGCTAAAACTTAAATGTTGGCGGGAAAATTTTTTGTGTCAAATGATTGACAATGAAAATAAAACGTAGCTAATAGTCTTTGGCTATGTTTTTATTTTCATATATAATATTAGCTACGTTTTTTATAACGTAACCAAATGTTATTAACTACATTTTTTATAATAAATATTATTTGCTACGTTTTTCATAACGTAGTAAAATATTATTCACCTCGTTTTATATAATGTAACCAAATGATTTTTTGCTACTTTTTTAATAATGTCATAATATGTTATTTGTTACATTTTTAATCTATGATAATAAATAAATATGTTTTATACATAATGTATCGACATGTTTTTTATTGCTAATTATTTGCTTATTATTATAAAATTTAATTGTAGAAAAATATTATTAATTTATAAAACCAAACATTGGATACATATAAAATAAAATTATATAAATATTATTAAATTATACCAACAAAAAGAATATAACATTAAAGGATAATTATTTATTCCTATATAAAATATAAATGACAACTTTAACAATTTTTATAGACAAAATAATAAATAAAATGATTAGTTAACAAATTATAATAAATCATGCTCAGATTAAAAAAAAGATGACAATTGACAGAAGAAAAACTTTATTGGCCTTTCACTATAGGATTAACCAAAGGCATCATTTAATCACTTAATTCACATTCCATAAAGTAATTTCCTGTGAAGCACATCTTACTGCATGGAACTGAGTTGAATTTCCAAAAAACATCTGGATTCAACAAAAAGTTATCATACTAAAGCCTCAACCACACCAACTGCTACAATTGCCTCACAATTTCCATTATAAAATGATAAGTTCCATAACGTGCTAGCAACTTATCGTCTGCTTTATGAAAACGTGAAAATAAAATTCAGTTCCATGGAATTTAGAAATGCAGTAATTGTTTTTAGGTTAAAGAAGCATAGCAATTATAAGATAACGAGCTTCTGTGTAAGTGAGAAATAATGTGAAAAATTTTACAAAAGCAAAGAAATGACCTTCAAATCATTAAGTTCTGTAAGCAATGAGATTTAGTAGTAAATGAGAATTTAACTTGATAAGGTAAGGCATCCACCCTGTTGCTTAGAATGGTTATTAATAGAATCATACTTATACCATTGAAATGCAGGGACTGACCACAACAATAAATAGAGTGTGTGGAACTGAAAGGAACTACACTATGGATCCTCTTCCAAATGTATGCCTCCTTAGAAGTTACTTTTGAACCGGTTGAGATTATTTGTTCACGTATTGATACTTTAAGAAACTATTATCATCCAAGAGTTTAATGGCTCAAGGAAAGTGACATAAATTAGGGGCTAGCTAATCAAATCACCTAACACCTTCATGATGTGAAAGAGTTAAACAAGGGCTTCAAAAACCCCAGCCTCTTATCCAACATTAGCATTGCTAGTGTTGTTATTTCATTATCATTAGTATAAGCCCATAAAATGGTACATAATTCAAATTTTACAATAACTGGAAGCTTATTCAGTTTGGATGACAACACCACAGAAAGTCACTATAGAGGTGAGCTCATTTTTAGACCTTAAATGAGAGAGAGTGGGATAATTTCATAGATAATAATTAGTTGAAAATAAGAGAGTAGCCTACTAATAAATTTGTTGGATCTGGGGAGCCCATGTTTGTGGGAGATTTACATCATGGGCCTAGTGAGGGAACATACTTGTGGGCCTTAACACCACACTCTAACCCAAAACCTTAAAGCGTTAGGTTTATAGGTCCTTTCCACTTATATGCTCCTCACTAGTTCCATCTCTTTCCAATGTAGGATTCCACTCACAGTTGTAATCCCAACAATCTCTCCCTCAGGTTCCACATTGGACTTGGACTCCCCCTTGAGTGAAAGTCGCCTTTTTCTTAGTAACTTGAATATATGGCATCATTAAGAGCCCTTCTACTTTACTGGTCTGGGCCTAGATGGGGGTCTCCTTGCTCTTCCATATAAAGATGACAACCACGGGATCTGACTACTGTAATCATACTCATCCCTTACTGAACCATCTACTCTAATACCATCTGTTGGATCTAGGCAGCCCACTTTTATAGGAGATTTACATCATGGGCCTAGTGAGGGAACATACTTGTGGGCCTTGACACTACACTCTAACCCAAAACCTTAAGACATTAGGTTTATGGGTCCTTTCCACTTATATGCCCCTCACTAGTTCCATCTTTTTCTAATGTGGGATTCCTACTTGCACTTGACATCCCAATAATCTCCACCTTAAGTGTGAGCTTCCTTATTGGGCTTAGGCTCCCTTTTGAGCAAAAACCTTTTTTTAGTAGCTCGAATATATGGTGTCACTAAAAGCCGTTCTACTCCTCTAGTCTGGACCCATCAAGAGTTTCTTTGCTCTTATTAATGGGGAGGCAACCATAGGATCCGACTACTATCTCCATACTTGTCCCTTACCAAACTATCGGCTCTGATACCACTTGTTATGAAAAATCAAGCAAGAAAAAGAAAGGGAAACAAAACAATCAATCGCACAACACATAGATTTACATGGCTCACCCTAATTGATTAGGGCTATGTCTATAAGCAACGATAGATCACAAATTCACTATCAGAAAGGTAAGAATTACAATAAGAGTGCGACTAGGGTTTTTCATCCACACATAACCCTAAAATAGATTCAGTTTATGTATTACAACAATACAAAATGCTAAAAGTATTGAAAATATCCCTGAATAATAAGTTGAAGTTTCAAGGCATATCTAACAAATCTCCACCTTGCATTGAATCTTCTCCCATATTCGAAATTTACTTCTCAAACTCTACCATTGCCAGCCACTTTTGGGACTATTTGAAACTATTAACATTCAGCAAATCCAAGCAATACCTGAACTTGCTATTAGGAATTGGTTTGGTGAACATATCCATTAGATTATGTTTAGTGCCAACCTTTTTCACCTTGATTCTCTTTTCTGAAATGATGAAGTGATACCTAACATCAAAGTGCTTGGTCCGATCATGATGCACTTGATCTTTAGCCAAACATATAGCACTTAAACTGTCACAAAACACTATAGCTTGATCTTGATATAGCCTAAGATCATTGACTAAGCCCCTCAACCAGATGCCTTCTTTAGTTACTTTTGTCAAAGCCATATATTCTGCTTCTTTAATAGATAAGGAAACTAAAGGCTATAAAGTAGCATTCCAATGGACAACGGAACCATACAATGCAAACACATAGCCAGTCATAAATCTTCTACTATCCAAAATCTGTAGCATAATCATAATCTGAATCACCAACAACTAAACAATATGTATCACCTCCATATATGAGACCAACATCAACTGTTCCTCTTAGATATTGGAATATGTGCTTCAATGCTTGCCAATGCTCTTTCCCAAGTTGACTCATAGATCTACTCACAAAACTAATCGTGTGTGCAATAACGGCCTAGTACATACCATAGCATATATTAAACTTGTCACTGCATTAGCATATGGTACTCCAGCCATATACTCCAACTTTGCTTCTGATTGTGGTGTAAAATTAATAGAGAGATGAATATTTGCTGCTGAAGGAGTATTTAAAGGCTTTGTTGTACTTATCCCAAATTTAGATAAATTTTTTTAAATGTAGCTCTTTTGTGGCAAGAAGATCTTTTGTTGCTTTCGATCCCAGTAAATCTCCATTCCTAAAATTTTTTTAGTTACACCGAGATCTTTCATGTCAAATTCTGCGCTAAGAAGTTATTTTAGCTTCTGAATATCTGACATGTTCTAAGCCAAAATGAGCATATCATCTACATAAAATACAAAGTAAATGTATAATCCATCACTGAGCTTGTTGTGATACACGCAACAATCATATGGACTTTTGTTGTAGCCATGATTTGTCATAAAATTATCAAACCTCTTGTACCATTATCTTTGAGATTGTTTAAGCCCATATAAAGATTTTTGAAGCTAACAAACATGATCTTCTTTAAGCTATCCATGCAAGAAAGTTTTTTCACATCAAGTTGCACTAAGTACAAGTCCTGATGCTACTAAGGCAAGTAGCACTCGAATCGAAGTGTGTTTAACAATTGGAGAAAAAATTTCATTGTAATCAACTCCTTGTTTCTGACTATACCCTTTAGCAAGTAGACGTGCTTAGTATCTTATACCTTCAATACCTGTCTTTTTCTTAAATTCCCATTTATAGCTAACTACTTTTGTTCCTTTGGGTAGCTTAACAAGCTCCCAAGTCTGATTCTTGTGAAGAGATTCCATCTCCTCACCCATAGTTACAATCCACTAAGCTGATTCTGAAACTATAATTGCTTTGCAATATGTGGAGGGTTATAGGGACTCCATTTCTTATGCCACTTGCAGTGCATAAGCTACCATGTCTTCATATTTCTGAGGAGCCTTAATTTTCCTACTGGGACGATCAATAGCAATGTTATATTGTCATTCTTGTTCTTGTTTGTGCTTTGTTTTTTATTCAACATAGGAATGTTCTTTAATCTGTTTAGGGAGCGATGAACCTTATGAATGACTATTACTTGGAGTTACTTCAAACTCCACCTACTTATCAACACCATCTACTTTTTTTTTGAAACAATAGACTTAACAACTAGGTGAAGCATAGAATTTTCATCAATAATTATATTTCTACTCATAATAACTCTACACTTAGATGTAAACTAGATTTTATAAACTTTGACCTCAGTGCCATAACCCATAAATATTCCCTTCTTTAACCTCGATTCTAGTTTACCTTCGCTAATAGGATAGTAAGCAAATCAATCAAAAACTTTCAAAATAGAATAATTAATGGGTTTTCCATATGATACCTCTAAAGGCATTTGTAGTCTATAGTAGTTGCTAAAAAACAGCTCACCAAGTAACAAACAGTGTGAAAAGCCTCAACTCAAAATTTCTCATCAATCCAGCGTTAAAGAACATGCATCGAGCTCTCACTAATAATGTTTTGTTCATCTTTTCTGCTATTCCATTTAGTTGTGGAGTGTCTCTAATAGCGTGGTGTCTAGCAATGCCTTTATCCTTACATAATTCATCAAATTCACCTGAACAAAACTTTAAGTCGTTAACTGTGTGAACACATTTTATCTTCTTCTCTGTTTGATTTTCTACCAGAATTTTCCGTCACTTGAAAGTATTGAAAAACTCATTTTTATGCTTCAACATGAATACCCATGTCATCTTGGACTAGTCATCAATCACGGATAAAAAATATCTAAGTGCACTTAAAGATGAAACGTGAGAAGGACCCCAATAATCAGCATGAATGTAATCTAATATTGCCTTTTTCCTATGCGCAACCTTCTTAAAATCAACTTGGCAATGTTTCTCGAAAACATAGTGCGCATAGAACCTAAAATTAGATATTATGTGTCCCCCAAGTAGGCCTCGTTTGCATAGAATATTCATTCCCTTTTCACTCATATGCTCCAGTTGCATATATCACAACTTAGTCTGATCTAATTCTGAGTTGAACCTGTCACTGATGTTCCCTCTGAAATATACAAGGTAACATATTTGACTCCCTTCATTACTACCAATGCACCTTTGGTAATTCAAAGCACTCCACCTTTATAACTATACTTGATACCTTTTGCGTCCAAAACTCCCAAAGAAATCAAATTCCTTTTCAATTTTAGCACATGTCTTACATCATCTAATGTTCTAATCATACTGTCATGCAATCTGATCTTGATTAAACTAATGCCTATTACGTTGCAAGATGTGTGGTTTCTTATTAAGATGCTTCCACCATCCTTTTCCTCATAGGTTGTGAACCAATCTCAATGTGGGAACGTATGATAAGAGCACCCTGAATCCAGAACCCAATTATTCTCTGAATCTGATCGATTAGTTGCTAAAAGAACCATATTTTCTTCTGATGCAAAATCATCTTGAGCAATAGCAACATGTTGAGTGTTTTCTTTATTCTTCTTTGGACATTAATTCTTTCAATGACCTGGTTCTTTGAAGTAATTATAGATGTCTCATAGATTTACAATCAAATCTTGAGATTTAGACTTAGAACTTCCTTTGCTTTTACACTTTCCTTTTCCCTTATTAGGATGTCCTCGTGATTTTTTAGAATTTACAGCCACCAACCCAATTGCAAAACTTTCTCTAGTATTTTCAGATGCCATACGTCTAAGCTCTCAAGTATGAAGACTAGACCTGACTTCTTCTGAAGTGCTAATATATTTTGCAACATCAAAAGAATTCACAAAATTTTCATATCACGAAGGCAAAAAGACTAACAAAATTAGGGCAACATCTTCTTCACCTAATTTAACATCTACATTCTTAAGATCCATTAAAATAGAGTTTAATTCTTCCAAATGTTCTTTCAGTGGCATACCTTGCTTCATACAAAGACCAAACAAATGTTGCTTTAATAATAACTTGTTAGTTAAGGATTTCGTCATATATAGGCTTTCCAACTTGATCCATAAACCTACTGCAGTATCTTCATTCGTCACTTTGTAAATTATCTTATCCGTCAGATATAGGAAAATGGTTAAATGTGCCTTCTCTTCTTGTTCAACAAAAATGAACTCGTCTATTGATTTTGGCTTCTTTTCTGAAATCGGTATCCAAATCGACTGTTGCTTCAATAAAGCATACATCTTGATGAACCAAAGACTAAAGTTGTTCTTCCTAGTAAATTTATCGATCTTAATGTTGTGTGATGACATCTCTATGCTTTATTAGTAGATTTAGACAAAACCAAAAGCTCTTATACCAGTTTGAAAAGACAAAACATGATAGAAAATAATAGAAACAAAAGAACAACACTCAGATTTTACTCCAAATCGGGGAGGAAAACCACAAGCGAGGAAGAGAGCTTCACTGTGAAAAGGATGAATACAATGGCAGAGAGCTTAGGGTGGTTCATAAAAATATTAATTAGTTACCCTAGCATAAACAAGATATATAAAGTAAACCCCAATTTTAAATTGCCCTATGTGGGTTGTAATTTAATTTTTCGACAACTGTCCCATTGCAAACTTTTCGAGCCAGACTAAAATGGAATTTAGGTCGCAAAATTTAACAATCTCCACCTTAACATGAATTCTATCATAAGAAGTCTTTAACCTTCAAAACAAAAAACTATCCACCTCTTCCACCAAATCCCTTAAGGCGCTAATCTCAATAAGCAATACCAACTAAGTCTAAGCAGTGCTCAACTTGGTTACAGGAAGTGCCTTAGTCATCATATCAGTTAGATTATTATAGGTACTAACCTTCTTCATAACAATATCACCACAAGCAATCACCTCATGAACAAAATGATAATGAACATCAATATACGTCGTTCTCTCATGAAACATTTGATTCTTAGTGAGGAAGATAACACTTTGACTATCACAAAAAATCGTGGTAACTTGTATATCTTGACAAAGTTCAGCAAACAAACCTCTCAACTAAATAGCTTCTTTAAAGACCCCCTGTAACTGCTATATAATTGGCCTCAGTGGTAGACAAGGCCACAGTAATTTGTAAACAAGCTTTCAAACTAATAGCACAACCACTAATAGTAAACACATATCTTGTAAATGATCTTCTCTTATCAATATCACCTACAAAATCAGAATCAACATACCCAATAATCCCATCTCTAGTTCTACCAAATTCCAAACAAACATCAGTAGAGCCACACAAGCATCTCAAAATCAACAAAATTGCTTTCCAATGTTTTTTTTATGTGAATTCACTATGTATCTACTAACTGCACTGACAACATATGATAAATTTGGATGTGTGCACATCATAGAATACATGAGAGATCCAACTACACTAGAATATGGGACTTAGGACATATAATCAATATCTTCATTTGATTTAGGAGATAAAGCAGATGAAATTATAAAATGTATAGCTAATGGAGTCACAAAAGGTTTTGCATTTTGCATATTAAATCTATGCAAAACTTTCTTAATATAACCCTTTTAGGTTAAATACAATTTACTTGCTTTTCTATCTTTTAAAATCTCCATGCCAAGTACCTTCTTTGCTTCACCCAAATCATTCATCTCAAACTCTCTAGTAAGTTGACCTTTCACCTTTACTATTTCTGATTTATCTTTGGCTGCTATCAACATATCATCAATGTATAAGAGTAAATAAATAAATGACTCATTAATGACCTTTTTATAATAGACACATCTATAATAATTGCATCTTCTAAAATCTTAAGAAATCATTAATGAGTCAAACCTCTTATACCATTGTCTAGGTGACTGTTTCAGACCATATAGGGATTTTTTTAGTAGACACATACGGTCCTCCTTCCTTATAGCTACGAAACCTTCTGATTGTTGCATGTAGAAGTTCTCCTTAAGTTCTACTTCTAAGAATGTCATCTTGACATTCAACTACTCAAGCTCATAATCATACATAGCCGCAACAAATAGTAAAGCTCGAATTGAGCTATGTTTTACAAATGGAGAAAACACATCTATGAAGTCTACACCCGGAATTTGACTATAACACTTAGTAACTAACTTGGCCTTGTACCTCGCTTCTTCACTCTTGACATACGTTCCTTTCTCTTGAATACCCATTTGCAACGAATAGCTTTCTTACCTTTGGGTAATCTCACTAAATCAAAAATACCATTCTTATTAAGGGATTCCATCTATTCTTGCATAGCTATCATCCATTTGCTAGCGTCATCACAACTAATTGATTCTGAATAGGTAAAAGGTTATTTAGTGGACTCAATACCCTCTACCACATTCAAAGCATAAGCAACCAAATCAGCCTCAACATATCTCTATGGAGGTTTAATTTCTCTTCCAGGTCTGGCTTTAGCTATACAATGCTATGGTGACTGAGTGGATGTCTTGACATCATCTTTAATCTCTAGACCAGACTGGGA
Source organism: Erythroxylum areolatum (assembly GCA_024520975.1). Lineage (NCBI taxonomy): Eukaryota > Viridiplantae > Streptophyta > Magnoliopsida > Malpighiales > Erythroxylaceae > Erythroxylum > Erythroxylum areolatum. The sequence continues at coordinate 9,645 of JANIJH010546625.1, forward strand.
TGTAGTTTCCAGTGTATTCTTTATCCCTATATCAAACTCCACCTGCACTTTTGATCTCTATTTATCTTTATCACCTGAAACATTAGAAAACAAACCCTTAAGAATAATAATTTCATCAAAAATAACATGTTTGCTGACTATGACTTTATTGCTCTTAGGATCTCATAACTTATATCCCTTCACACCTGACTTGTAGCTAAGAAAGATACACTTCCTAGATCTAGGTTAGCTTTCCACTGACAATATGAGCATACACAAACTACCAAAAATTCTCAAACCACATAATTAGCAGGAGAACCATACGATATCTCTTATGGAGTCTTTTTCTCAATGGCAGTTGAAGGAGAGAGATTAACAAGGAATAGTAGCTGCTGCTTCAGCCTTAAATGACTTAGGTAAACCAAAATTGGAGAGTATACACCGTACCTTCTCTATCAAAGTTCTATTCATTTGCTCTACCACATCATTTTTCTATGGGGTACCAAGAAATATTAAGTGCCTCAAATTTCCTTTTTTACTGTAGAAGGCATTAAACTCATTAGAGCAAAAATCTATACCATTATTAGTACGTAGATGTTTAACTTGTCGCCTTGTATGTTTTTCAATCATGGTCTTCTATTGTTTGATAGTTGCAATCAAGTCACTCTTTTTCTTCAAGAAGAACACTCAAACTTTTCAGAAAAAATCATCAATAACTATCAATATATAATTACTGCCTCTTTTAGGAGTCACCCTGGCTTGTCCCTAGAGGTCAGAATGTATATAATCAAGTGTTCCCTTTGTGTTATGAATGCCTTTCCTGAAGCTAATTGTCTTCTGCTTCCCAAAAATATAGTGCTCACAAAACTCCAATTTACCAATACACTATCCATCAAGTAGTCATTGTTTACTAAGCTCAGCCATACCATTTTGGCTCATATGTCCAAGCCGCATATGCCATAATTTCGTAACATCACCATCAGTCATAGATTGGGTAGTAACATCTGCATCACCAACGACTGTAGAAACCTGCAAGACATATAAACTAGCATACTGTATCTTAGACTTTAAGCAGTAAAAAGCAATAATATCCTTTCCCAAAACTGATTTCCTTGCAAGCTTTTAAAAGCAAAGTATCCTTATAAAATTGAAGTTGGGATCTTCTTCATCAACATAAGTACAACCATCACTGACTGAAGCAAATTTTTAAGTCATTGTTATTTGACTTCAATAGGTAAAAGATCATTTATATCCTCATCAACATCAAAATAGACTCATCGAAAGGGGCATCAATGTATTTAGTACTTAAGGCAAATTGAATTGCAGATCCTTTCAGTTCTTTTAACCCTTGTTTGATGTTAATGTATGGCATAGATAAGAGAAGAAACAATAATTTAATGTCTCAAATCATTAATGGGTTATTTTACCAAGGTGGGTGGTAATTGATAGACTAGGGGAGTATGCATTTCACTATAGCCTTCTTGCATACTTATATAATTGTCCCAGGTTTGAATTTTTGCACTTTTCGAGCTGTTAATGGAAGCTTATTTTGCAAAGTGGTTTTAAAAGAAAAAATACCATATATATTAGACATTGAACATGAGTTTTTTCATATAGACATTCAAGAATCTAAGCAGATCTAATATTTCTTTAAAAGAAAAAATGAAGAGACCATTAATGGCAAATATTAAAATTTGTATAGTTGTGTTAAACCTATTGGATGGTTTTAAACATAAAATTCTTGCAAAAAATGATAGACACCAAAAACTCAAGAAAGCAAAAGGTTGGAATATCTTAATTATAAAATATGATTCTTCTCAAATTTATTGACTTGTAGAGAGAACGTTACCTAATATTTCAGTTTGAGTGTAAGTTTTGTCTCTAATCAATGAAAATTGTCACAAATGAGTGTACACAACAAACCTTCTGCTTCAAAGTGACGAGGGTGTTACAGTGGCAACTTGTAGATGAACATTACGGGTGCTTGCTAGCTTACTCTTGACCCTAGAAATGAGTGTGTCATTAACATCATTTACCACGAAATCATTCTTGATAATAGTCACGATCTTGGTGGCAATTGTGAGCTTTACAAGGTTCTTTGTCGAGAACTATAGTCATGATCTTGGTGGCAATTGTGAGCTTTGCAAGGTTCATTGTCGAGAACTATGTGTAAGCCAATTCTAACATATATATTCAACATTAATATATGATAGAATAAAATGTATAAACTAAATGCGAAAGAAAACAAAATACCTCCAATTAATTATGTTTTCTTAGAGAGTTTGCATTTTTGGAATTCTTCTAAACTCTTAATTCCTAATATGATGGTTTATATTTTCATAAGATAAAAGAAGTTTAAGGACCCCAAAAGTCTAAGTGGAGAAACATATATCAATATGCTCCATCAAGCACATTATCAGTCACGATAAAAATAGGACATTCATACCCATTAACTACATAACGTTGGACAATTTAATATCAGAATATGAAAATTTCTCGCATTAGCCTACTTGGTTACCAAATCCTAGTTCGATCCAAATATAATATACGAATCATAGCAATATATCCTCTAGTAGTTGAGTATTATCTTCCATGCATTACAGTATACTATATTTTGTATCAACTTGAATGTGATAACATTACTTAATGAATAAACCTTATATTTATTCCAGGTCTATGATAATCAATTTTCTCAAAATTCAATAATGTGCACATAATATGAGAAAATATTATAAGAGTTTCACAAAAACAACATTGTCCATACAACTCAACTCAACTCAACATATCCTAGTGTACAAGGCTCCCCATTATATAAGGGTCATCAATGTACACAACCTTCCCTTTGTAATTTTTTTACAAAGAGGTTGTTTTGTGACTCGAACCTGTGACCTTCTAACTTTACCAGTTGCTCCAAAGCTCAACCTTGACATTGACCATACAATGAAAACTATATAATGGAACTCAATCCCCATTCCTGCAATACGATCCTTGAACTTCACTAGTGGCATGCCTTTTGTTAAAGGATCAGCTATCATCAATTCAGTGCTAACGTGTTCAATGACTACTTTCTTTTCGTTATTATGTTCCCTTGTAGATAAAAACTTAATGTTGATGTGTTTAGTCTGACAACCACTCTTATTGTTTTTAGCCAGAAAAATAATAGTTGAATTATCACAATACATTCTCAATGGCTTAGAAATGGAATCCATGAGTCTAAGCCCATATATAAAAATCTTTAGCCATACACCATATGATGTACCCTCAAAATAAGAAATAAAATTAGGCTCCATGGTGGAAGTAGTAGTCAAAGACTACTTGGCACTCCTCCAAGATATGGCTCTATAGGCAAACATGAAGACATAACTTGATATTGGTTTCTATAAATCAACATACCCAACAAAATCTGAATCTAAGTACCCTGTTCCCTCTAAATTGTCGATTCGTCTGTACATAAGCATGTAATCTTTGGTCTATTGAAGGTAGCTCAATACTTTCTTTGCAATTCTCTACTGATCTAATCCTAGGTCACTTTGATATCTACCTAACATTCTAATAGCAAATGCAATCTCAGGTCTTGTATAAACCTAAGCATACAATAGGCTTCTGACTGCAGAAGCATATGAAATATTTTTCATTTATTCCTTTTCAAAATCATTTTTTAAGCATTGGTCTAAGTTGAACCTATCACCTTTCACAATGGGAGGTACACTTGGTGAACAATCTTTCATCTGAAATCTATCTAAAACTTTATTAATATAGTTTTTGTTAAGTCAAAAAGACTTCATGAATAATAATTTTGTTAATAATCAAATAATAATAATGGTAGAAATAAATGAACTATTTTGATGTGTGTCTTAAGCGTGCAGTGGCAAAACACAGAAGAAGTGCAAAACACAGAAGAAGTGGCAAAACATAGAAGAAGTTCAAAACACAGAAGAAGCGCAAAACACAGAACAAGGCGCAAAACACAGAAGAAGTGGCAAAACACAGAAGAAGTTCAAAACACAGAAGAAGTGCAAAACATAGAAGAAGTGACAAAACACAGAAGAAATTCAAAACACAGAAGAACTTCAAAACACAGAAGAAGTGTCAAACACAGAAGAAGTGGCAAAACACATAAGAAGCGTAAAACACAGAAGAAGCACAAAACACAAAAGAAGTGGTAAAACATGAAGAAGTTCAAAAACACAGAAGAAACGCAAAAAATAGAAGAAGTGGCAAAACACAGAAGAAGTGACAAAACACAAAAGAAGCGGCAAAACACAGAAGAAGCGACAAAACACAGAAGAAGCGCAAAACACAGAAGAAGCACAAAACACAGAAGAAACGCAAAACACAGAAGAAGCGCAAAACATAAAAGAAGTGCAAAACATAGAAGAAGTTCAAAACACAAAAGAAGCAGTTTGAGTTAGTTACAAAACTTAACTGAATAACGATTTCTACAAGAAGCAAGAAATAGTTATCAAGAAGCAAGAAGCAGTTGAAGACTTAGGCTATAAATACTAGTCGTAGTCAAAGACTGAACAATCTTTTAGCTTTCAAGTTATTACTTACGAAAAATTTTGTCTTCAAAGTGCGATACAAGAGAGCGAACTTTACTGTAACAAAAAGCTCACAATATCTTCTAGTGAGAGAAAGAAAAGGCTAAGAGCCTGGAGTGGCTAAGATAGAAGAAAGAATACTCTATGTAAGAGACCTGAAGAGGCTCTAGAAGGGAAGAAAGAATAATTGTAAATTTGATGAAGTATAGTGAAAACTCAGAAGAATTCTGAGGACTAGACGTAGCCCAAGGTTTGGGGTGAACCAGTATAAAAATCGCAGCGTCTATCTTCTAACTCTTTACTTTTAATTTCCCTTGTTCTTATATAATTTTATAGAAGCTATTTGCGATTTAACTACATAACTATTTTTGTATAACACTCTTGGTATTCATACTTGAAAAAGTTCCTTTTTAAAGAAATATCAAAGGTTTTGTGTATTCACAAAAAGATTACACAATTCAACCCCCCTTCTTGTTTACTTCCTATATTGTACGTGAGTTCTATATTAATGTGTGATTTACTTCAATTGGTATCAGAGCTCGGTTTCCAATAACCATCTTTACACAATGAGGAAAAAGATCCATGGCAGAATCATATGTTTTTATAGCTGAAGGTGCCTCCATCACAAGACCTCCTGCATTCAATGGTGAGGACTATCATTATTGGAAGGACAGGATGCGACTCTTCATCGAATCCACACACGTTGATCTTTGGAATATCATCGAGAATGGACCATATATGCCAGTAAATGATGAAGGAAATACTATTCCTCGTACCAGATGGTCAGCCGATCACAAAGCGAGATTTCAATTAAACTCAAAGGTCACGTTCTTTCTGAGTTGTGCTTTAAGTTGAAGCGAATATGACAAAGTTCATGGATGCGAAACTGCGAAGGAGATGTGGGACATCTTATCCATCGCACATGAAGGCACAAACTAGGTGAAAGAGTCTAAGATCAGCATTCTTGTACATCAGTATGAGCTGTTTAAAATGAAAGAAGATGAGTCTATTGATCAGATGTTTGGACGATTTCAAGCTATTGTTAATGGACTGAAAGCTATTGGGAGAGTCTACGACAATCAAGACCATGTCAGGAAGATTCTTAGAAGTCTACCCAAAAGATGGAGACATAAAGTCACTGCAGTACAAGAAGCCAAGGACTTGACCAAATTAAAGCTAGACGAATTGCTTGGTTCTTTGAAGATACATGAAGTGGAGCTTGATGCTGAAGACAAACCTAGAAGAGACAAATCGATAGCATTAAAGGCTGGTCAGAAAAATACAAGACTCAGAGAAATAGAAGTTCATCGTCAAAAGCATTAAAGATCGAAGAGATCAAGAATGATGACACCAGTGAATCTAAACAAGATTCAAGTGAAGGCGATGATGAATTATCTTTATCTCAAGGAAGATCAGAAGAATGTGGAAGAAGAAAGCAAAAGGAAACAAAGATTATTCTTTTAAGAAAAATAGCAAAGATGAAGTCAAGAACGAGAAGACCTCTATCATTTGCTACAAATGCAATAAATCAGGACACTACAAGTCTAAATGTCCGTTGCTTAGAAGAAAGCCAAAGAAGAATAAAGAAAATAAAAAGAGTATGATGGCAACTTGGGAAGATTTGGATTCATCCAAATCTGATTCTGATTCAGAAGCATCAGCACAAGCAAATATATGCTTGGTAGCCAAAAAAGAAGGTGACGAGGAGGTAACTTCTAACTTTGATGAACTCCAAGATGCATATTTAGAATTGTTAGAAGATTCACATGCTATATTAAAGAAGTATAGATCCTTAAAAAGAAAGTTTGTCGAAAACTTAAAGAACACGGAAGCATTAGAAAAAGAAAACATTTGCCTTAAGAAACAAGTAGACGATATGAAGAAAAAAGTTTCTGTAGATAGATCTGAGGAAATTAGTCAGTTGAAACAAATGATTAATTCTCTTTCAGTAGACTTATCATCCTCTATTGAAAGCACGAAGAAAATGAATGACATGATTGGGAAATATAGACACCCTAATGATAAGAGTGGTCTAGGGTTTACTAAAA